>JAAAKQ030186575.1:0-15327 GCA_010016005.3 Zanna intricata | reverse complement strand
TTAGTTTCTTTTTCAGCTATTTGCATACCTTGTTATTTATCAGTATTATTTCACAAAAATGGATAACGAACAAAGTAGGGGCTCAGACAGGAACGCTAAAAGGGATCGACAAACGAAGTGAGCTCTGACCAATTTGAAAATATATATACGTATTTTGAAATAGAAGGAAAATATAAATAAATAAAATTAACCATAAAGGGAAATTCTAAAACGAAATAAAATTATCAATACTTCAAAAAAAAAACGTAAAAATTGTTTTTATCGTTTACTTTTATTATTTCATTTCCCCAGTATTTATTAATGCTAATTGTTTAATAATCGATTATTTTTTTTGTATTTTTGGGAATTTTCTATATTTGAATTTATTTTAATTAAACTTAAAAATAAGTTACAAGTTAGATTTTTTTTTTTTTAGTTTTTAATTAGTTATAAGAATAGGTTTTTCTTTCTATTCAAGAACTAACTTAATTAATGACAGGCGTGTGATGTCACTTGTCAACAAAATCATTAGAAACTTCTAGTTTATGTTAGTGCGTTTGTTTATGCCGAGTAATTCCTCCATTATTTGATTTCTTAATAATACACTTTGAATTCACAATGATAATTTAAATTCAGTTGTGGCTGTTTATTTAAAATATTCGTTTAATGTAACTGTGCAAACAAACATACATACACTTACATATAAATAAACACATACATACACAGAGAGAAAGAGTCAGAGCGAGAGATTTGTGAGGAGGGGATAAATTTTAACATTTTTTTATTAGTTAACTCTTTCATTGATTTGTTTATTCGAAATTAGAGATCTTTTGATTTTCATTATTCAAATATTAAGAAATTGTTATTAATTTTGAGTTGGATAATTTATTATTCTCTGTATTGTTCTTCCTTAGGTTTTTTTTATCAAGTTGTGTAATAATATTATTATTTAATTCTTATAGGTGCAAAATAAAAATGCTCAATAATATATTTTATTGCCGTCCTCCGTGGCCGAGTGGTAGCGTCTCGGTCTTTCATCTGGAGGTCCCGGGTTCAAATCCCGATCAGACATGGCATTTTTCACACACGCTACAATTCATTCATATCATCTTCTGAAGATATACCTTAACGGTGGTTCCGGAGGTTAAACAATAAAAAAAAAATAATATATTTTATTAATAAAATAAAATAATAATAAATAAATAAAATAAATAATACCTGTGCAGACTTTATTTTGTTATTTTTTTACTTCCTTGTAAGAAATAAAGGAAATATTGTGATCGCGAAAAATTTTGGTTTTCAGATTTCAACGGAAATATCCATTTTGACTATCTCTGAATCCATTTTGACTAGTTTTGGCGGGACATCTGTTCGTACATATATGCGTATATATCTCGCATAACTAATAAACTAATAACTAATAAATTTGGAACTTAAGATTTTTGTCACATCTAGTTGTGCACATCTCCTTTTGATTCCATTTAACTGGACCAAAAGTATCTAAAAAAAGTCCAAAGTTCAAAAAATTTGGTTTAGAATTTTTCTTAATAAGCCCTCATTGAGAGACTTTCAACGATATATCATAATTGGTATTTATTTTCATTGGTTCCAGAGTTATGTCTAAATAATATTTGTATTAATGAAATAGTTGGATTTTACAACAGGAAAGCACATCGATTCAAATCCGACTTCATCTCCTTTTTTTTTAACTTTTTTTTAAGTTAAATATATTGATTTATTAATCTCGTAATTATTAATCTCTGATTGTAAACAAATTTTTATAATACAATAACAATAAAAAAATATCAGAAGTTATTAATGAAATAAAATTTTATGTACGTTTCATTTTAAAAAAATGTAATACGTATTTAATAGGCGTACAACGAAGTTGTTATGTAGTATCCACATCAGACTTTTTCGAACATAAGAGAAAGAGTAAGATTATGTTTACCTGCAGAAATGAATAAAATAGAGTGTATGCAGTCCGAATAGTAGTAGTAGTCAGCTGTCTCAAAATATCGATTACCATCAGCACCACTACCCCTCTTCATTCATCCCCTCATCACAAAAACTACCACCCAAACCCCACCCGTACTGACTTGGCTAGCTTTCTTATTAGGCAGCTTAACTGATGAAACAATAAGCAAGTTTAAAACTTTTTTGTCGAAAGGAGAAAATTTTCAGAGGGAGAAATATTGTTTAGCTTTCTCTTTCCCCCATTTTGCCTTTATCTCTGTTCCCTCTCTCACTTTTTCCCTCTGTTTTTTTCTCTTTCTCTCACCATCTCGCTCAATCTCCTCTCCCACATAAAATTCTCCCTCTTACATTGTACTGCACTTTAATTTTGACCGCAATATTGCGCCTCCCTTTAAATTTCATTTGAACAGCTTATATAAATATAAAAATATGACAGCACGATTTAGATAAACTGAACATATTTAGAGAAAATTAAGTAAACAAATAGAAATATCTTCAAACATGTACGTATCAGTGATTTTATAACTACAGTTTGTCTTAAAGCTTCATCGTCTATTTAATTTAATCATTATTAAATTTTTGCTTATTTTTTCTACAATTTTTTACATATATACATTTGTAGAAACTTTTTATGAAAAGACACATGATTATGTAAATTTATTAGAAAAACGTTGTAATTTTTAAATCACATAGGCAATCCGTCAGGCCTATATCTAAAAAATTTGCTACTCTTTTTTAGAATTAAATGAAAAATAAATAAAATCATGTAAATTTAAAAGTTACACCATTATTTATTTTTTAACGAAGAATACATACTCAATTTAAACATTTAATATAACACTTTTTGTCTACTTTCTTCCAGATTCAATTGTATTTTAAATGTATGTACATGTTAATAGTTAGCTTGGTTCGAGGGGTTCAATTAAAATCTCTATTATGACAAATGGTTTATTTGTAACAGGAAAAAACCTATTCACAAATTATAATTGTGTTAACAGTCTGTTGTAAAAATATATAATGCCACATTTTTTTAACTATAATAAATAAAGATACAAGTAATGTATAATTAATTAGTTTATAACTAATTTTTGTGAGTGCACTACTTAATTTCTCAATTATATTTTTTCATTAATCATGAAATTTTGTCTATGATTATTAACTGTAATAAGAACTTTCATTTAAAGAAATCTTTCATTTTCGGATTTTCACGTTTACTAATATACCGTGCAATGTAATACGCACAATGAGTGTAATTATTTACATTCTGACAAAGAACAAATTGTTAGATTAGTAGTAGTAGTAGTAGTAGTGTTCTGCCCAAAGGAAGGTCCTCACATGGCCCCCCTCCATTCTGCTCGATTCTGTGCCATTCTGTTCATTTTGCAGTAACTTCCTTCCCTTTTTATGTTGTCTACCAGCTTCATTCGTTTCCGACCTTTTGCTTTCTTCCCTTTTACAAATACCTCCAACGCCGTCACCAGAAGACAGTCATTCTCAGCCAATGTCCCAACGAATTGCATTTTCTTTTTTTTATTACTTCGATAAGCGCCTTCTCTTCACCCACACTACGAAGTACCTCCTCATTCCGAACTCTCTCCATCCAGCTAATCTTTTCTATCCTTCTCCAAATCCACATTTCAAAGGCCTCCAGTCCTCTCTCCTCACCCTTATGTCTCTGCCCAATAAAAGGCCGCACTCCACACAAAACATTTTGCAAGTCTTTTCCTTAGTCGCAAATCTAGTTTGCTACATAGCATTCTCCTCACTTTTGTGAATGCTTTCTTTGCCCTAGCAATTCGTACTTTAACTTCCTGATCACATTTCATATCTTCCTTAATGATGCACCCTAGGTACTTGAAGGAAGGCACTTGCTCAACATTATTTCCCGCAATTCTAATTGTTGCCCGTTTGGATTATTTACTAATTATCATGCTTTTTGTCTTCTTTATATTTATCTTTATCCGGTACTCCTCGCAGGTTTGATTTATTCTCCTCAACATTTCATTCATCAAGTACTCATTCTCTGCCAACACTGCCATGTCATCAGCGAACCTAATGCACTCTATCCTCTTTCCTCCAATATTTACACCCTTATTACCAGTTAGACTCTTTTCAATTATTGCTTCCAGGTAACAGTTGAACAGAGTCTGTGACATGCAACATCCCTGCCGCACTCCGCACTCCTCTCCTAAGCCTGCTTTCTTCTGATAACTCATTCCCAATCTTTATTTTTATCTTCTGTGACAATTACAGATTTCTTATTAATCTTCTTTCCTTCCAAGCGACTCCTTTTTCTTTAAAATTCTCAGTAATTTATCCCACTCCACCTTATCAAATGTCTTCTCCAATTCTTAGATTGTACCAATAAAATTCTTCGAATATCTAACGCATCGTAAGTCTTATCTGAAGATGGAAAAGTCACGATCAGGAATAGTTCAATAATCATCTAGGGGAGAAAAAGAATAAATTATCCTCGTTTCCTTCATTTTTACTTCTTTTTTCTAACAGTTCGTTTCTAAGTAATTTTTTTTTAATATGTTATATTTAGTTTATTTTACTTTTACTTATCCATTTGTTTTCTATTATTTTAAATGTTCAAGTCGGATGTACCTCTTAAATATTAAAGATACGAACTATATCTAAATTTATTATTTTTTCTCTCTTATTCTATTTATATCTCTTGTTTACTTTCTTCCTAACTGTACGTTAATATAATATAAATCCAAATCCATTATACCAAAATTAAAATTAATTAATCATATCCTACCTTTTTTATTTTTCGTTTGGAAGTGTAGCGTTACCAATTTACTTTTTTTATCTCAGTTTAAAGTATAAATAAAACCTAATTTAAAAAAAATTACAACAATGACACTCCAATTCAGTTTATGTGAAAGACCTATTCTTAACCTGTAATTCGATTTACTATTCGTTGTGATATAATAAAAATGTTTTGTTTATCATAAATGTTCAAAATGTCACAGAATTTTATTTTTTTTAACTTTTTTTTTTCTGTTACAGAATAACTAAATATAATTCGTAATCTAAATTTTTTTTTTATGAAATATATTTTTTTAATTTATCATTAAGCTAGTAATAGTAAGGAATTCATCATTACTACAAATGAATTCCTTGTTACAATTCACAGAACATATAAATGGCTGACTGCTAGTAGAGCATGGTAAAGTATTAATAATTATATAACTTTATCTTAAAAGATTTTCTCAGCTAATGAGTTGTGAAGGTGATGAATTGATTGAATAAGTTCCTTTCAAAAAATTAAGGTTATATGTATTAGTTAAATTATAATGCTACTAACAGTTACGATTATTATTTTCTGTTCACATCTAATTAACAATACATCCTGGCCGCTTGAATCAAGAATATAAAATAATATCACAAATATGCATTCACACATTATTCAAACACATTAATAGATGCACTGATCAACATTATTACCCAGTTGAATGAGCTCCTGGAAAATAAAAGGTTTTCCTTGAGGGCCATTATTTTTACGTTTAGACTTACTGAAAATCAAATAGTGTATAAAAGTTATTTTATAACCATTTTCAATTAAAATCATTTTGTTACAGCATTCATGAATTAAAGGGAATAAAAGTTTAAACAGTATTTTCACAAAATATATTTCTTTTAATTTTGCCTTCCGGGTAATAAATAATAGGATCAGGTATGCTGAGGAACATGAGATAGTTAAGCTAATATATAAGTTTAAAAGGGAAATGTTTGTTTATATATAATCAATATGCTTACGATAAAAAGAAATGTTACAGTGTCTATTTTGTATGTTAGATATTTTGTAATGCCTTATCATTATTTAATAATATAAACTGTAAACAAAAAAATTATATTTCAAACATATAAAATTAAAATTTAATTTCCACCTACTCCGTTTATCAAATTAATTATTTTGTTTTGATAATAGAGGGGAAAAAGCATACAAGAAAGAGACACGGCAGAACTCGGGTGTTGTGGTGTGTATTTGTGTGAGAGAGAAATATATATCTATTCTCGAGCGGGCGCGTGTGCATGTACGTACATCAGTTCGTTGGCAAGTTACAAAAAGTTCGGTTGAATTACTGTTTTGGGAGTGTGCGGGTAGGAGGCGCAGCGGAGGAAAGGTTTAGTTTGTAGCAAGATGGCGCTAGCATTGAGAAAGGGGGAGCAAAAGGGGGTAAAGTTAAGGGGTAACAGAGGGGTATTAGGGGGAGTTTGGATGGTTGTTGAAGAAGCAAGTAGGAGCAGCAGCAGCACCGAGTGAAATCAATGGTGAGGACACAAGACCCCCTTTTCCCACCGCCTCCTTCCTCCCCCGGTCTGCTCCCCTATGCCCCCTCGACTACTCGGGGCCGGTGGATCGATAGAGGGAACGCCGGGCCCGGGAACCCCTCCGGCCCCCCCTTCTGCAAGACTTCTCCGCTGCAAGATTCTATTACACACGTGTTAAACCCCATCCCAATCGTCCCACCACACCTTACATAGCGCTGGCGACCTTTCTTTAAGACCTTCATTTATCCATATCTAAACATATTTATCGACTCCATGCCGAATCAAAATCGATAACCAAAATGTAATAATTATGTACTGTTTACTTAATATAGTGATTTTTATTTAGAAATAACTTTTTTTATAATTTTAAATAACCCATATATTACGAGCATAACAAATTGTTAAAATTAATTTTTACCACTTTCCGTCTATCGAATTTGTGATGTATTCCTCTTACAGTCTTTTAATAATTTCTTATATTTTTATAAAATAAACGAACATGCTCTTAAATGTAATTATTTCACTACAAACGTGTGAACATCTATACTGTGATTGATTATACATCCAAATATAAGTGGGTGTAAAAATAAATGTTTTTATTAATAATTATATTAAATATAACTCATGTTCTAAATCTGAAGTCTGTTTAGAGTTTTATACAAGATTATCTTAATATAATATTTCATTTGTAAATAATAAATTTTTCAATTATATAAAAAATAAAAAAGTTTTACAACTATAATCTCCAAAGAAATTTTAATCTAACCATCTTCTTAATTAAATAAAATTTGAATTAAACGAATTTTTTATTATTTTATTGAGGAGATAAATTACTAAATTTATTGTATTTTAAGATTAACATCTTATCTATTAACATCTAATTGATCACTAACACTGCAACTTTACTTATAAATGGCTTCATCAACTTCATTAATATATTTAGGTTCCAAAGATAATACTACTAGTAATATTCAAGCCAAAATTTTATATATCAATAAAAATTTTACAAACTAACTAAAGCGAATAAAAAATTTTATTCACCTTAAAAGTTTTTATAGCAACTTTTATTCGGATGAATACCTCGTTTTGGTTTGTTTGTTTATTAAGATTTTATTTATCTAGTACCCTAACTGATGAAACTGATTCAGTTTGATTATTTTATAATTATCATCAAGATTTCGTGAATGGTGATCAATTAAATCGTTATTCATAATATTAAAACTCTCTAATACATATTATTATTGTGTTAAAAATATAATAAATTAAAAACTTAATAAAATAATATTGCTTAAAACAGTTTGAAAAAAGATGTCTTTTCAACAATTTATTTTTCATAAAATCTAAACTTTATTGTTATATACATAAAGGCTGAAAAAAAATCAGTTTATCTTTTTTCAATTACAAATTTTAGAAAAATAAAACATCTATAATTGTCACAAAATAATATCTCCTTGAATATTTTACATCCATCAAAATTTTCATTCATTAAACCAGTTTAATGAAGTTGCAAAATTTAAAATTTTTGAATCTAAAAAAAATTGATTACAAAATTTTATTATTTACTGATTCGTATGAAATTTTTTAATACTTTATTTAAATCTGTTGTAATTTATTATATTGTTATAAAAAAATTAATTAAGTATATAATTAAATATTAATATGTATAATTCTGTGAAAAAAATTACAAAAATTGATCTTTCATAACTTTTACATAATCTTTTTTAAAACTTGTATAATTTTTTATAACTAAGAAAAAACTAAAAACTATAATCAGTTTATTCATAACACTTAGCTATTAGTGAATTATATCTGTGATAAATATTTTTGTAGTAAAACAATACTCATTTAGTGTACCTTCCTTCATTGGATGACTTAGTAAATCATAATATTATTAAACAGTATATTTTTCAACATAATGCAAGTGAATCACGAAGAATATTCGATATTCGTTTAAGATCGTTAAAATCGCTTCGTTTAAGTTTGTTAAGAACTGCCATATTTTAATATGTTTTGTTTTTAATAAACTTGGAAATTTTTATGTTTGCATTATTTTGTTCATGTTATTTAGTTTATGTTTGCATTATTAAGTTTTATTTAAAATTTATTACCCATTTAAAAAAATTATTATTATTTTTAACATATAAATTTATATGTTTTTTCGACCCATTCTTATGTATTTTACTCAAGATTTTTTTAAAAACACAGTTCAGGGACCTATATCTTTTCAATTTTTTTAGGTCAGATTTCATGTAAAATTACTAAATTCACCTCATAATTTGGGTAATAAGAATTACAGTCCAATTTAATTTTACCCGAGGCGCAGAAATCAGAAAAAAATATTTCGCCAGCCGACACTCGCTAGCGAAGAGTTTCCAAACTTATGTTTATGTAAAGTTTCTTTTTCATTTTTAACCACAAATAATCATCTTAAATATTTCAAACTAAATCTTCAATAATAAATATAAATAAATCTGTAGTACATGCCCTGAAAATTCCATATATTTATAGTATTCTTCATTAATGATCTTCTAGTTTTCATCACTCATGAAAAATTGTTTGACAAAAAAAGAAAAAAAATTTATGTGGATACCATATGACCCACTTTTACAATACACATTTTTTTAAATGAAAAGTACATAAAATTTTATTTCATTAATAACGTCTGTTTTTTTTTTTTCTTTTTTATTGTTATTAAATTAATATTTATCGTAAATTTGTTTTTACAATCAGAGGTTAATAATTACGAATAAACCCATACATTTAAATTAAAAAAAAAAAATTTAAAAAAAGAAGATGAAGTCCGATTCAAACCGATGTGCCTTCCCTTGTAAGATCCAACTATTTCATTAATTAAGAAGTTATTTGATAATTTTATAATTCTAGAACCAATGAAAATAAGTACCACTTACGATTTATCATAGAAAGCTCTCAGTTAGGACTTATTACTACAATTAAGAAGAAGTCCAAAATTCAAAGTTTTTTGATTTTGAGCTTTTTTTGGACATTTCCGTTTTCATCGATTGCAATTAAGGGAAGAGGTGCACAACTAGATGTTACAACAGTCCTAAATCCAAAATTTCAACATTCTACAGCTAATCATTTTTTAGTATGCGAGGTCCGTATGTACGTATATCGTACAAGGAAGTAAAAATAGCTAAAGCGATAGTTAATATCTCCAATTTTAAATATTTCAACCTACTATTTTCTTTCCTTCTATCAAAAATATTTATGACCAACGAATTTTGGTTTCTTCCCTGATACTCCTGATGTCTGAGGTTATAATATATGATTTCTACCCTTATCTTCTTAGATCTGGATAAACGGTTTCAAGTGTGAGATACTGTGGCACTATGTAATTATGCTTACTGTTTTGACTGAAATCATTATTTTATTGGAATATTTAGCTCATACGTTGATCCCATAGAGTTCAATCTTATACAAGTTTTACTACACATTTATGTAGAGGTGCTTTGTCTCCAAATCATTTCGTAACCAGATAAATTTCCAAGTACTTAACATCCTTAAATTGTAGTATCATATTTCCATTTAATATCAAACTTAGGTATTTTAAAATAATATTTAGTTTTCGATATTTAGATACAGACGCATCGATTTTTATCTAACCGATCTATCTCAATGAAAGGCATTGATACTCAACTCCTTGATCCTACTCATCCCGCGACCTAGGACTATGCCGACTTGAGAGAATATAAAATGTTGAACCATCAATGATATTTTATTCTAAGTGGAATATCTTTTTTTAAGTATATCAAGTAAGATATTAAAAAAAACGGCTCAACAAGATAAGTTTAATTTATATTTTCATATTTAAATTTCAATATTATTTAATCCTTGGTCAAAATTATCATTAAAATTAAAGTGGATTTTTTTTTTAATAGAATTTTTTTAATTTAATTTTTTGAATTTTGAACAACTTAATAAAAAATAAATCAAGATCTAAAATTAGATAACATTTATTGGATGTATACTATACCAAAATAAAAAACCGGCGAAATTTCACATTCAACCTTCCCTTTTTTTCAATGGAATTTAATATCAAGGCTAGATTAATGGAAATTAAATTCCCTGCTCGATATCCATCATAACCAAAAGTGTCTTAAATCAAACTGACGATAGGTCATTCATAATTTTTAAAAATTTTATACAGGAACATAATCAGAATAGTCAGTCCATTTATACGTTAGTAGCGCTCATAAAATTTAAACCAAAACATTAACAAAATACGATTTCTATTACTAATATCACTCATAACTTATGATATTTGATCAAATGTAACTAGAGCACATCTTTATTTCATAGCGATCAATCAATTCTAACTTTCATTTTTTTTTCTTTTTTATTTATTGCCCCTTCCTTGTAAGAAGTAATTTGTGATTGCGAAAAATTTCGGTCTTCAAATTTCAACGGAAATATCCATTTTGACCATCCCTAAATCCATTTTGATTAGTTTCGGCATGACGTCTGTACATACGTATGTATCTCGCATAACTCAAAACCGATTAGCCGTAGTATGTTGGAATTTTGGATTTAGAACATTTGTAACATCTAGTTGTGCACCTCCCCACTTTAAATGCAATCTACTGAACCAAAATTGTCCAAAAAAAAATGCCCAAAATCTCAAAAAAAATTGGATTTCGGACTTTTTCTTAATAAGCCCTCATTGAGAGCTTTTCAGCGATAAATAATAAGTGTTACTTATTTTCATTAGTTCTAGAGTTATGCCAAACAAAAGTTTAATTAATTAAATCTTTGGATTTTACAAGGGTACACATTGGTTGGAATCGACTTCATTTTTTTTTTCTTTTTTTTTAACTTTTTCTTTAAATTTAAATGTATTAATAATTAATTATTTACCTCTGATTGTAAAAAAATGTTTATGATTAATAATAATTCAATAATAACAAAAAATATATATATATATTTATATATTTGAAAAAAATCAAAAGTTATTAATGAGATAAAATTTTATGTACTTTTCATTTTAATAAAAAATTGTATATGTAATTTAATAGACGTATAAGGAAGTCATGTGTGTGACCACATCAGATTATTTTTTTTTTATTATCGTTTGAAAATCTATGATCAAAATCTGTGATCAAAATTACAGTAATTGGCTAAAGATTAAATATTATGAAATTAAAAAATCTCTATTACTCTTTAAAAAATTGCATTGAATCATTCTATCAATTTAGCCCCTACAAACAGCAGAAGATACAGGTACGTACAATGTACGTATGTATAAATATAGAATCCAATCGTACTCCCTTGTTCTTAGCTTGCAGTTAATGCTTATATTCTTGTAAGATAACTTTTTAAAATAGAAATCTTATAATAAACATACATATGTATGATAAACTAGTGAAAATACGTACCTAAAGCTGCTTAGTTTAATTATTGTTAGAGCAACCAATAAAAAAGTGAATGTCTCGGATTCGATTCCCGCCATGATCTTGTTACATTTTTTATTAAACACCGCTTTAACTAATTACCTACCCGATCGTAAGCTAATATAGAAATCATCTACATAGCTGTTTTTCACCAAAAAAATTAATTAATTGTTATAAGGGGCTAGATTATGCAATAAGCATTACACAGCCTACCCTCAGCCACCCTTCATTCTCTAAAGACAATGTACTATAATCAGTCGTAAAATGTACTTTCTTTAGTAGCGAATTCTGATGAATATTAGTTAACAGTTTACGGAACATAAATCCGTTTGTTAGAATTCTGTTGAATATTATTTATATTTAGAACTCCAAAACTGCTGAATCGATTTTTAAAATAAAATATTCTATTTTTCATCTAAATCCAGTAAATATCACTGAATACATATCGATATGAAAAAGAAATTCAAAGATAATATACGAGTATAATTTGTGAAACTCATGTAATTATTTACGGTAAAGAATCAAGAAAATTCCCTTATCATAAATCGTAAGTTACTGGGTGTACAAAAATCATTTATATTTCGTTTCCTTTCCATAAAAAAAAAAAAAATAGATTTTACGCAAGTGAGTTTAGAAAGGTTTCTTTTCCCGTCTTCCTTGTGACTATTTTTATTTATACAAGAATATTGACTATTTATTAATTTATAATAAATATTATTTATTGGTAACTATTTTTATTTATTTCAATATACATATTTAATTTGCAGCCCTCTCTACATTATTAATTTAAAATTTAATTCGGAAGTCGTATAATTTAAATTTCAAAATCATGGTTCACGATAACTTTTTATCGTTAATATTTACGAAATTATTACTTTACGGGTTAAAATTTATTATTAGTTGATTAAGTAATTTTATTCACAATAAGATAAGTAAAGGGTTCTATAAAAAAAATATTTAATTTTATTTAAACAATAGTTACCAAGATATTAATAATTAAAGAATTAAAAATGACTTGGTCGCAATTCCTGAAATGTGAATAAAGTACGAGTAACATTTCCGTTACTCGTACCATTTTGTAGAAAATGTCACAGTAAACAAGTATACTAGACTTTATTCAAACAAAAAATTCGACTTAAGATAATTAATATATTTATTAATTACATATATATATATAAAATTGTTACTCGTATTTTATATATATATAATTTTTTTTTTTTTTGCAAATTTGGGCCATAAATGACGTAAATGTAAAGTCGCTTATAACCATCAACTCGCGCAGTACAATATACGACTGCGTACTGTACACGTGTATTTAAAATTGCATACCTTACAATGTGCTGGCGCTTCCGTTCTAAGTATAGAAACTATGTAGACTAGGATAGTTTTTAATAACATTTTTTTACAGTATTATACGTATTTTAATAAAAGTCAAGTAAAGAATAAATCAAGCCATGAATTTATTAATTATAATTACAAGGCTAGAATTTTTTTTTTTTTTAATAAATTGTTTTGTGCATTTTAATTATATACAGAATTATAAATACAATTTTTTAATAAGTTTCAGTGCATGTATATTAAGTCGAATGCAATGTTACATGTAAACCTGTATTATTATTGTAGATATCAGATAAAAAACTTCTCTATTTGTCTGTGTATCTGCTTCTCTGTCTGAAGTCTGTCTGTCTGTCTCTCTCTTTCTCCCTTTTCCTCTCCCTCCCTCCCTCAAACCCTCTCTCTCACTCTTTCTCTCTCTCTTCCTCTTTCCCACTCATCTCTCAATTTCTTTTCTACTATTATTATTATTAATAATTTTTAAATTTTAGTCTAACGAAACATGGTTTAAAACACTGCTAAATCAAAAATTTCTAAGATGATAGAAAATATCTCCCAAAGTTCTTTTTGATATTTTCATTGTTATTATTGTCAAACGAATTGCAAAAAAATTTTCTGGAAGCATAAATATGCTTCCAGAAAATATTTTGAAAAGGAGAGTTTTTATTAAATTTCATCTTCTTTTTATCTAAAGTGTAGAGATTTATTGTGTCAATGTAAATAAATTCCCATTAATTAAACTGACATTCAAGAAATAGGAGTTCACAATCACTATAAAATTGTCTCAAAGTAGATGCAATTTTCCAAAGTATATAACTGAAATTGATTGAAAACATCAGCGCATAAAATAAAAGTATTTGAAAAGCAAATTCTGAATAAATGATATAAGTTGATTACATCTACTCTTGCACTGATAGAGTGTCCCTGAAATACAAGTAAAAATTTAAGGAGAAAATTTTGTTTACAAATTTAAACAAAAAGATTCTTATAAAATTATGTCTGGAAATGCTTCATTTTTCAGTCTATCTGTATTTTTGTATTTGTTTCGATAGAAATTCAAATGAGAAAAGCTATTTAGATATTTTAATTAAACTTGGCGTACATGTTAAAATAAACACTCTCTATTACGAATGTAAGTATAAAACTTTTTCCGTTAAAAATTTCAAAGTGGGGAAAATATTAACTGTAAATTAGTAGCACTTCATTTCTTTTAATTTTCTCTTTAAAAAATTTTAATTTCGTTTGTCTTTTAGTTTTGTTTTTTATATTAGCTAAAATCAAAAGTTGACTGTAAAAAAATTTTATTCAAATTTAAATATATTATAAAATAACTGAACTATAGCAGACATTGTTGAACATTAAAATTCCATAATGGAAAGATAATTCAGGCAAAAAAATCATATTATGTCAATCTTTTTTTTTTTAAGAAATACGGAAATTAAAATGAATAGAACTACTTTTCAGATTTATTATTCTAATTTTATATATTTCATTATTTAAAGATGAACATAATCAAAAATGAACTTAATTTTATATTAAGAATTTAATATATATATTTAAATTAAATCAAAAGAAATTCTTTAAAAAAATCAATCGAAATTGGTATTGAATAAACAGCCAAAGCAAGAAGACCACATAAATTAAACTAAATAATTATTATTTTTAAATTAACTACGCAACATTTAAAAGTGTTGAGTAATCATAAAAAAGGTTTTTTTTTTGTTTTTTTTTTAACCTCCGGAACCACCGTTAAGGTTTATCTTCACAGAGGATGAGATGAACGAATTGTAGGGTGTATGCCATGCTTGAGCGGGATTCGAACCCGGGACCTCCGGATGAAAGGCCGAGACGCTACCACTCGCGCCATGCCGACCTGAAAAAAAAATGTCTTAAATAAGGTTAATTAAATTTAACTAAACGTCATTTTTTTTAAGAGTAACACGATACAAGCCTACGAATTTAATAAAATGTTAATTTTTAAGGAATTATTATATGGTGTCTAAGATTAAGCTTGAAAACTATTCCACCAAAAAAATCTTTTTCTTCATCTATTTTAGTACAAATATTTAATTATTGCTTCTATTTATCTTTTATTCCGTTTGGCTAACTGTTGAAAGTTGTAAATCCTGGTAGTATAATAACAATCAATCATGTTTATTTTAATGCGTATAATGAATTCTATTTAAATTTCTCAATCCGTTCTTCTAACATTAATTTTTCTTTAAACAGATATAAAAAAAACACAGATGGTATGTAAATCGTTCCCAGAAATAGGTTTATATATCTATACACATATATGAAAATACTGTTTCGGTGTGTGTGTGTGTGTGTGTGTGTGTGTGTG
>JAAAKQ030186542.1:0-12154 GCA_010016005.3 Zanna intricata | reverse complement strand
TTAAAACTGACAACATATTAGGTTCTTTCTCGTAGGTGAAATATTGGCCGAAAATATTTTTCATATTTCGTCTGATGAAGGAGGATTTTTGTCTTGTATCTTATTTTATTTTTCTTTGAATTATATCTTCTTCATTTACTGTGTTTAATTTTTATGCGCCAGCATAATTTAGTGCTATTAAATTATCATTTAACAGAAATGTTGTAACTAAATAGAGAAAATAAACTGACATGAATAAAAATTAAAAATAAATAATAATAATGGTTCCACAGATCCCCCATTATGCATAAATCCCACAAAAATGGTTGCAATCCCTAAAATGCATAAAATCCATAAAAGTTATGATTAAATTAAATCAAGGAGTTGATTAACGTTAGTTTCTGACAAACAAATCAATAAAACCCTCAAAAGCCTCAGAAAATCAAGTTCTCAATTGCAAATAAAACACACTGTCACAAAATACGAGTACATGAATGAAAAAACACATTTGTAGGACATTCCCATCATGCGGCTTACACTTAATTATACACACAATTTAACGTTCGTACCTGCCACCACTAGCCCTTCTTGTGGTGACAGGAGGTACTATTGACGCAGATTACCCACCACACAATTTTAGAGCATTTTTCGGGGTGGGAGTACGATTTTTCAAAAAATATATTTTGTAAATATTATTTTTTAATTGTTAACAAACGTGTCTAAGAAAAATAAGACCTTAATTAGGCGTAATCTCGTGATACTGAGGGTGACCTTGCTCTACAGACTCACCTGGTTCCTTGACCTTTTAAGTGAAAAATTTAATGACATCAATGCATTAAATTTAATGGCATATATAGAATTGATCTGACCAAGTTTAGACAAAATTGGTCTAGTAGTTCTGGAGATATAAGGTGATTTAGAGTGCGACACCGAACATAGACACGTACATACAAACATCTGGAAATTTTCCATCTGGGTTTTTGGATTCCTTAGGCCTTAGATCCGTCAAGATTCGATTAAAACTGCTTATGCCCAAATTGGAGAGATTATAATATTTTCTTTTCTATAGCTATAGCACTAGACGGGAAAGTAAAAGTGACAAATTAAACAAAAACAGATGGTCTTCTTAACTCTGCTTTGCAAATACAAAGTAAAAGAAAATTACATCATGTAATTTCTCATAATTCTTTAGATGAATTCCTAACGTTAAGCTTTACAATACTGAGCCTAATTTATTAGAATGAAATTATTTTCTCTTTTATTACATTAGCCGACGCTTTCACAACAAAACACAGATTTTTGCGCGGAGACTAACTTACACTTCTTCTACTATACATATGTAAAATATTTCTGATAGACTACGAAAAATAATCTCCGTAATATATAAGAAGTATGTTTACATTAAATCACGGGTTAGCCAATAAACTAATCAATAGCCTTCTGAAAAACTGAAAAAATGAAGGTTTCAACGTGTAGATAAATATTATTTCATCACACTACATCATATTTAATGTTTGTACAACTCAATGAATTAGTCAAACAAACAAAATAATAATAATAATAATAAAAGAATTCAAAAACAGAACCTATAACTTTTATTCTCGAACAACTTATTTCATTAACCATTGCTTTAATAAAGCAGTTATAATTTCATATCAAATAATAAAAATGAAATTTATGATGCCAGAACCACTGATTAAAGTTTAAAAAATGACTTAAAGCTCATTAATGAATAATTAATATACGATATCACTCGATAAAAACACAACTGTTTTTGAACTGAAAAAAAAGAAGAAAGAAAAATTAATAAATATTTTACTCTACGCAGGAAACTCGTAAATTACAACAATAAAAATTGATTTTTACATAAAGATTTGATTTATTTAAACTACAATACGTATCAACCCAACTGGACTTAATAAATTTACCAATGAGCATTAAATTATCAATTTTAAATCACAAGGGCCTGTCAGAGTACTAAGTTAGCTTATATTATGAATTCTTTGATTAATTTCTCAAGCGAAAGGATTTTTTTTTTCAAAATAAATAAAAAAATTCTGGTCCACAGCATGACATTAAACGATTTTTTTTTTTTTTTAAGTGTGTATATTTACCCAACCAGAAATGTGATACTAATAGAAAATATTTTTTTTTTAATTTTCGCTAATAATGAAAGAAAATTCTCATTAAAAAATATATTGCACACATTCGTGTACAATTTTTTTTTTTTTTTTTTTATTAAAACCGCCGACCAACATGACAAAACGGTAGCGAATCGAGCTTTCATCTCTAAATTTCGGGTTCAAATATCTATCAGGCATGGCAGTTTTTCAAACGATTGTCCATTCACAAGCTTTACGCTTATATCATTTAATTATCAATCTCATACTGACGATTTTTTGGTTTCCCATAAAATAACATCATGGAATTCCAAACAACAATTTTTACAGAATACGGAAATAATTCAGCAAACAGTAAACAATTAATAAAATAATTCAACAAACAGGCTTTATTTTTAAAAAAATGAACACCCTTAGATATATGATGATACACAGGCTTCCTAAAAAATCCGAGGGTTATATTATAATTAGCAAACATTATACAATATGTTTTTTTAAATAGTGAAAGAAATTTGTTAGTATCAAAAAGAAATTCAGGAATTAAAAGATATCTCTTAAAAAACATTAGTACCGAGTACAGCGATTTATGATACGATAAAAGGGTAACCAGAAAAATAGAAAAAATAAATTTTTGAGATCCGGTAATACAAAAGAATTTGAAAATTATACGGGTGATAAAAGTAAAATAGGAAATGGCATAAAGACGAATTGAGGAGACTTGTAAATTAAAAATAGAAGCTGATCGATCAGCCATATATAATTTTTTTTTAACCTCTGGAACCACCGTTAAGGTATATCTACAGAGGATGAGGTGAATGAATTGTAGTGTGTGTGAAAAATGCCATGCCTGACCGGGATTCGAACCCGGGATCTCCGGATGAAAGGCCGAGACGCTACCTTTTTAATTTCCCTATTATCCGATTTTTAATCATACGGATTCAGCCTTGCAAAGATCAATAATCGGCATTCCACTGTATATATTAAACCAATTTTAATAAATTTAATTCTAAAACCTTTTTTGAGAAAAACAGTCAATAACGACAAATAAAATAAGAATATCTGATAAATAATTAGGGTCAAGCAATATAAAGGATATAATGAGGCTTAGGTAGGGAAAAAACAAAACAAATGATATAAATACACACCAAACCAATTAAAAAATTGAAGAAGATAAATACGTTTGATAAAAGGGAACACCCAAAAATTTATTTTTGACGTAAAGAACACAAAAATATAACATATTTTTTATAATATTTTCTCTGATCATATTAAATTAAAAATGTTCAGTTAAATTAACTTGAAAAATTATAGTGTACGAATGAAAATGTTACTTAAGAATTATTAATCATTTAATTTTAATAATTGAATAAATTTTTAAACATTTTTTATATATATATATTTTAACTTAAAACAGTATTATAAGTGGGTTTTGAAAATCTGAATCCAATCTAAACTAAATTATTTTATTCTACGACGAACACACAAATCATAAATTTTATATTTAAGAAAAAAAAACACGATAAAATATGACAGAATATTTTACTTTTATATCCTGTCACCGATAAATATAACAAATAAAAAGGATCAGATTTTCACAAAAATTCCACTTTACCTTTCAAAATAATACAGGAAAAATAAATAGATAAAATAGTACATTAGAATATATTGAAAAAAATTCGTAAGCTGATGAAAATGTACATACAAGTTAAACAAATATTTATATTTGATAAACCTGAACTCTTTTTAAAATTTGTTACGTTGTTTTAAGCTATAAATGAGAGCAAGAGAGGGAAAAACCCCACATACGTTTTGTAAAAGATATGTAATTATTTTTCAACTTACCGGCAAGAGTTGACTGAAAAATACAATTGTTTTACGTACGTAATTTTTTCACATCTTGTACTCTTTCATCATCCATTTTTTTACAAATAATAAATGCGTCGACATATATTTAAGGTTTTTAAAGGTCATAAGTAGCTATCATTTTGCAAATAACGTTTTCCTACCTACGGATTTTAGAGAAAATTTTAATTGATGTTCTTTATTCTAGATTCACTAACGATGGATAGGTCAGAATATGACTTGACAGTTAAGCGCCGTCAATATTTATGTCAGCATTATAGAAAAACATATTTTTCGTAAACATCGATATCGTTTTATAAGTCTACGTACAACGAAAAAGATTAAGTGAGCTCTTATTCTAACACAGGAGCTAGCAAAAGAGCTTATAAATTATATAATGGATGATGTTAACCTACGCAGTTCATATGCACCGTAATACGTCTCGATTCCTAGAAACGAATGGTATCAAAATAAGAATCCTGTATGTAAGTGGGAGAGATAACGATTTATTCTTCATGGAACAGGAAAGAAAAAGACTATCTTTTTAAACATACATTTAATTAACCTTTATTATAGATATTAAATGGAAATAATACTGAAAATCATAGGACAAGATTTCGACACAAACTGCATCGCGTATTCCAAAATTTTAATTCTGATTCTATGTAACTTATATTCAGTTACATAAGGATACAACAAATATTATTAAAAAATTTATATTTTTTTAAAATAATATTTTTTATTAACGACTTACAGCGCCAGTTGCTTTCCAAACGCATACGAAAATTTTTAACACTACGAGATCTGTTTAATTTTGTTATGTATTTATCAGGAATCGCAAACTTTAAAATATATAAATTATGAGGTGTGCATTTTAAATGGAAATGTTTATCCATACACTTTTATTATTATTTATTAAGCAGTATTTTATCGAAACATTTTAATGTGTTCCGTCTCGATACTTAAAAATGATTTATATGTATGATTATTAATGTTACCGTGAAAGACCCATAACTGGCAAATTTTGATATTCTCCGGTAAATGTTGTATTGTGCCAAATACATAGGTGAAAGACCGAGATATTTGCTTATTCGGACTTACGCCAGTATATGTCAAAAAACACAGATAAGCTCTTGTAGGGGTCGAAACGATAACTAGAAATTAAAATAAAATCACCCAATACCAATCTACACGGTAACGGATTATAAGAAACCCTCGTAATAAAAATGACGTTTAAATTTAAGCCAGACATAACCTACGCTGGCTAACCTTGTCTAATTAATGTTAAATAGACAAATTATATATGTTATTCTGCGACTCTGGAGGCGATTAATCAAATTCAAAAGATTTATAAAAAAAATTTAATCAAACTTTCAGCATCTTATACATTAAAAGAGCCAAACAAGATATACAGAATATGTTAATTGCATGGATGAATGATCGATGCAAATAAATGCTCAGATGGTTTGCCCTTTGTTCAATTTTTTTATTCAACATTCTTCATCAGTGCATGCCCAATGCGATGAATTCACATTCAGCATCTTAGCAATATTAGCAATTCAGCCTGTTACCAAGCAAAACGAGCGTATGTTACGGTCGGCTGTAATTTAAACTTCCTTTTTTACAAGCGTTTATAACAAATACGGCAAAAGTCGGAAATATTTCGGTCTTTCACCGAAGTATTTGGTATGTGTCAACATTCACCAGAGAATATCAACATTCTGTAATTTCGATCTTTCATAGTAACGTATATGCATCATTATCTAAATAATACGGTTTTATTAAGCTTAATAATGATATTAAGAAATTTTAGCTACTTATTCATGTCTTATACTTAAACACACACGCTACGATTCATTCATCTCATCCTCTAAAGATATACTTTAACGGTTAACGGTATACTTTAACGGAGGTTAAACAAAAAAAAATGTCTTATTCTTCATTCAAAATCTTCTTGTAAAAAACAAAATCCATTTTAGAGGAACAAATCCTAGCAATCGAATTCCTTAAAAAAAATTGAAATTACTTCTTTTTTTAATTTCCTCTAAATGGTATTATAATAATTAAAATCAGAGTTAAATTCAATTATGCTTAATTACTTCTGTTACGGCGCAAGGAAAAAATTACTGATATATTAATGCATAAAAAAAACTGATTAACTGTTTGGCAACAGTTAATCTCAGAAAAATTATCGAAATATAGTCTATGCTTTAATCTTAGATTAAAACTGGAAAATAAAGAGTAGTAGTTTACTTTAATTAAAAATTATAGGCTAGAACTGCAATAATTTACAAGCCGAAAATTTCGGGATAAAATGATAAATTACCCCATATTTTTATTATTTTAAAACCTTTGATCTTGTAAAATTTTATAAACATACGTTACATTATTTAAGATAACATCATGAATAAACGAGCAACTCCGAGAATAAAGAAATGAACAACCCCAATAATTGTACGAACAGATTAACGAAAAATACGGTAAAACTTGATCAAAACAGGTTAAAAAGATTAAAAATAAAAAACCATTAAAGTCCACATTTATAGATAATTAAAATATGAATAATAGTACACCAAATATAAATTAATAAAATCAGAACAACATTTTTAATGGAATTATTATGTACTTGTACATGCTCAACAACAATTCAGAATAATTTTTTTTTTAATTTGAATTTAATAAATAAAGAAATTTTATTTAACTCTAGGTAAGTCGGATTTAAACAAATCAAATAGTTATTAAAACTGACAACATATTAGGTTCTTTCTCGTAGGTGAAATATTGGCCGAAAATATTTTTCATATTTCGTCTGATGGCGGATTTTTGTCTTGTATCTTATTTTATTTTTCTTTGAATTATATCTTCTTCATTTACTGTGTTTAATTTTTGTGCGCCAGCCTAATTTAGTGCTATTAAGCTACCATTTAACAGAAATGTTGTAACTAAATAGAGAAAATAAAATTTTAACTACTTAAAAAAAAATTTAACTACTTATTAATGTCTTATACTTAAACACACGCTACGATTTATTCATCTCATCCTCTGAAGATATACTTTAACGGTGGTTCCGGAGGTTAACAAAAAAAAATGTCTTATACTTCATTCAAAATCTTCTTGTAAAAAAAGAAAACTACGGAAATTTCATTAGTTTTAATATAGCTTAAGTGATATTTTAGTGTAAGACAATACATTATTTTTTTAAATTTAATGTTTTGTTTTTTATTTTATTATTTTTTTTTATTATATTCTATAGACTGTTAAAAGCAAGGTTGATATTACAGGTATCAATCAAAAATCAATTTATTAATGCTGTAAAAATTTGGATTACTTTCCAGACATCGCCCTTGACAGATCTCTATTTCTAATACACTAAATTTCAAATACATTGGGGTTTTAAATATTAATGACTATTATTTTTACTTGACTCAAATAAATTATAAAATACAAATAATAGATGATTTTTTAAATTGACTTTACACAAAAATTAAAAATCGATTTCTACAGTTTTCCTAAGGGTTTTTAGCAATATTTCACTGTCTGGTATAGAATTTAGCAACATTACTACCTACTGTAAAAATGAATAAACCGTTACAAAAACCCATTTCAATTAATCCTCACGCGATAGTATAAAATTTGTTAAACGTTATTAGAAGACAATTAATACATGTCAAATTAAACACCACCTTACTCGCTTGTCTGTAGGAGTGCAGATTGAAAATTATGCAATAATTGAAAAATTTAAATGGCCGCCTTTTTATAATTTAAAATCTATTTACTTTGTAGATTTTGTTGGATACATATATATCGAATTTTATTCCAATACTTATATTGTTTCAGATCGATATATATTGATGTATAATACATATCATACATAGATATGTATGATACATATCATTTGTCTTATATTGATGTACTCGTATATACATATGTCTTAACATATGTACATGTTAAGACTTATAAATATTTTTTAATGAAAAATAGAAAATGGTGAACAGGGAGAAAATAAGGCAAGATAGTACATTTATCTACAAGAATTATTTGCTTATTTTGATGCCCTATATTAGCGCTTAAATTTAGCCCATACATTCTAGAACATTCCCGTGTAACTATTGCTGTGGTGTGGGGGGAATGGCTTAAAGAGAGAAAATAAAGCGAGATAGAGGATTTGCCCAAATGAAAGTTTTTTGTTTACTTTCCTGAATTAGTTCCTTAACCCGGTATCACTTGCACGTTGGATGTAATCAAATATTTTGGATACTTTCTGTAATAAAACTAAGTATATGAACTTAAGCTTTGTCATTGCCTCAGCAGGACACTCTTACGCAAGTATTTATGCTGGAAGTTGTAGCAGAGGACCTGGTGGTGTGATCTCGAAGTTCAAGAGTGGAGCGTGCACGTTCTGTTAGCTGCAATCTGACGCGCGAGTAATTACGTACAAATTTTTTAGTAATTTTTATAATTTTTGACGTAGTTTTATTAAATATTTATTTATTTTTTAATTATGTACATTTTTGTTTCTATTTTTTATTTATTTTATTCTATTAAGTATTTTGAAATCTGATAGTTCGGTTGCCCCATCAGAATAATGGAACAGGAAAATGACTTTCATATTCCAGAACGGTTGGAAGATAATGAGTGACATATAGTGGAGACTGATGAGGAAGCAGAAGTTGCTGTTGAGTTAAAAGCAGACGTTTTTTCTGACACTGTTGCTGAGCTGGAACATCAGGAAGAAACATAGATACAAAACAATCAGATAAAGAAGGTAATCTGCACTTTACCAACGTCTAGTCACACCAACAAGCAGCACGTGCATGCTCAAATAAAGGAACGAGTGGCACAGGCGGTCCGATCTTCCATGTTAAAGATGGCATAAATAATTGGTGTGCTCACAATCCAGCATCGTCATGACCTACCCGAACCGCTAGAGAAAATATACTTAGTAGATTTCCAGGTGTAAGAAATGCGGCTATAGGAAAAAAAACAATTATGGATTGCTGGAGTTTATATTTTCCAGATGACATAATTGAAGATATTGTTTGCTGACGAACCAACAATTATTGCTAATGAGCCACTCATACACATGTGGCATCAAGGATGTACCGCAAAGAAATATAACTGAATTGAAGGCTTTCTTGGGCGTACTTTATTTAGATGGTGTTAAAAAGCTATTCATCTAAATAATGATGAGTTATGAACCAACGATGAAACATGTCCAGGATCTTTTTTGACTGTACTGTCAAAGAGACGATTTCAAACATTGATTTTTAGCTATACGGTTTCATAGAAAAAATATCAGAAATGCTAGAAAACGTATTGGTAACTTAGCCCAAATTAGGCAGCTTCTTAAACAGTTTGTTCAAAAATGTGAAGAAGGTTATTCAATAAGTGAATATGCCATTATCATCGAAATGCTGGACGCATTTCGCGCTGCAAATTTCAGGTTTATATCCCAGATAAACCAGCAAAGTAAATGGGATGATAAAAGTGTACGCTCATGTAGATGCCTGTACATTTTATGCAAATAAACTGGAAATATGTACTAGGCAATAGCCGTAAGGACCATATTTTATTAAAAATGATGTTAGCAGTGAAGTGAAACATCTTATTGAACCTATAGACAATACAAGCATAATGTAACTATAGACAATTATTTTTCTAATATCCCTCATAAATATGAAATATAATAAAAATGAAAAATGATATTTATATAAATCATAGATTGACTATTTTAGGCACGGTTCACAAAAAAAATATAAATCCCGATTGAATTCACTCTTACTAGGGATTGTCCTGTAAAATCCTCTACATCTGCATTTGAAAAACGCCACAACAATAAAATTTAACGGGCGAGTAACCACGTGTTTTTAGATACGCAAGTGATCCCGGGTTAAGTTTTGCCAAATCTTCCAGGATATCTTGTTGTGGAAAAAATGAGTAGCAAGATGCTCCCTTGTCCAATAGTGGCAAAAATCGGGAAAAAGTGCGATATTTCTGCCAAATTTCAACATTTTTAGTCAACGGGTTTACGATATATGAAATGAAGATTTTTCAAAAATAATACTGAATATTCTCCCACTGCTAATTCAGATTGATTTAAAATTTTGGGATTTTATATAACTTAATAAGTAAAAGTCCTTATTAAGTTACGATTCTTTTATCGTAGTAAAAGTAAATTTTTTACAACTACATTACAAAAAATTATAAAGCCGAAAAAAAATTTTATTTTGTTAAAATTTGAATCAGAAATAGTGCCGGTGCCGAAAATATTAGTTTTATCAACAATTTTATGTCTTATTAGACAAAAAGGCAAAAACTTATTTAATTGCTCCTAAAATTTAATTTCCCTAATCCTCTTTATATAAAAATACTTTAAGCAACTTTGAAAGGATTTATATTGATCCAGTCCAGAAATTTTATGCAAACACGTACATAATTGTGTTTTATAACTTGAGAAAATTTTTATATATATTTTTTTTTTTTTTTTTTTTTTTTTTTTACTTTTTTAGTTTATTTTTTTTTTACTTTTGGACTCAGATGGTCGTGAAACATTGAAATTTATAAAAAAAACCCAACGTCAAAATTTTCAACCGAATACCATAACTACATAAAATAAGAAGGAATTAAATTTTGAAATATTAAACAGGCTAGTAATGTGTAATCAAGTAACATATTAATTTTACGATAATATTAAAACAGTAACGTAAATAATAGTAGTGCAACACATAACATAAAATACACCACAAAACTTTGTTAATACCATTCAGACATGAAATTAATATACTCTGCAATAAAACTAAAATACTCAATAATTCAGCAACGAATAAATAATAATTCAATATGTATACTACAGCAATAATATCACATAATATTGTAAAAATTCTGTACCAATCTATGTAAAAAATCTTTACCAATCAATATGTAAAAAAATATCTTTATGTAGACGTTTAAACATATCTAAAAAATTCTTAAAGACAAGAAATTTTATATTGCAAAACGAAATAAAAATATACAGAGTGTATCACAAAGTTTTCCCGGAATTTTCATAAACAATTCTAGTCGTAAAATAATGGAAAACGTTTATTTATGTCCTAAATTGCTTCATTTGCGAGTTACGGATAGTGAAAGATTTCGCTCGGATTTCAGCTACTCAAGTGACATTAGGTCGTACTGAAATTTTTAGTTAGCTAATTAAGTGGCAGAATTAGTGATTTCTTATGGTTTTGAAGCAGATTTTGAGAAATTTGGGTTAAAAACCAATAAATAGAGTGTAAAATCCCCTGTTTTCTTTAAGTCTGACGAACAATTACTTTGAAAAGGGCATGATAGATAGGTAGTAAACAGATAAAACTTTTAAACAAAATTTGGACAGAATTTCTGAAAAAAATCGAGTAAAATAAGTTGAATAAAACAATTAAAAATTAAAAAATCATAATTATATTTATTAACAGTCCATTACTACATTTTTCAGAAAAATATTTGTTTAATGTAAACAAAAACCAAATTCTTTTTTGGTGATATAAAAAATTTGTAAAAACAATAGTTACCGTTAAAAATTACTGATAAAACTTAAAAAAAAAAAATGGAAGTTATACAACTATAAAATAAAAAAATAATAAATAATTTGGTAATAAAATAAGGCAATAAGTTGGTAATTACTGTTTAAGTCATTTTGTAAGGTACGTAAGAATAACGGGTACTGTGAACTGTGCTGTCGTTAGGGATGGTTTTCTGTGAATTTTAGTTTCAACGTGATCGGTTTTCCATTGAAGTAACGCCGTAATTATTTACAACAGGACGCTGATATGGTTTTCATTTTGGGTGTCTGTAATGATAATGCAAAGATGCTGTAGTAGAATATGAAATACGTTTTCCAAATCACAGGATTCCAAATCCAGTTGAATAGCTGAGAAGGTTGATGGAACACGTTTTACATTAGTACTCTCGGAAAGTGAAAGTTTTCTGGTGATTTACTATAATGAGTTCCGAATTTTGAAGCTAGTGGTAATGCTTAATATTACCAACTTTCGTGGTTTATTGTCCACGCTTTCGCGATATATTAACATAACTGCTTTTATAGTGTTGCGTATAGGAGCTATTAGAGGTTCTTTTCTTTGGTTAGCCTTTTTAAGCAAAGTGTGTGTGTGTGTGTGTGTGTGTGTGTGTGTGTGTGTGTGTGTGTGTGTGTGAAGATACATACTGTTTTGAGAGGC
>JAAAKQ030186531.1:0-12155 GCA_010016005.3 Zanna intricata | reverse complement strand
ATACCATTATTAAATATTATTAAAATAACAATTTAACAATGTTTATCATTTTAATTAGTTATAAATTTATTTTGTGGGCTTCAATATATATTTGGGGAGTTATAATAATTTTTATAAAAACCTTTTACTACAACAATTTTCATCATAATACAAGTACTCAACTTTGTGTTTCTTACTATCAGCAGATGGGCCACTTTTTTTTAGATCTGCTGATATGTCAACCAATTAACAGCCAATGGTGCGTAAATGAACCTTTTTTTTTAATTTCAATAAATTTTTTTGCATTTTGTACAATTTGCCTTTATTTTTTAGGTGTTGTAATCGCAAAAAAAAATATGGTTATAGGTTTTTAATTAGCGAGTTTATTTGATTTTAACTTATTGTATTTTACGAGAACGTGTTATCCCTTCCATATAGAATATAATGATCACAATATGCTTGTTAAAAATAATATTTCTATTTTATTTGCTTATTTAAGTGTTTTTATTTATCAGTTCATGTAAATTATTTATTTTGTTAACTAATAATGAATAGTGGTTGTTAGAAATAATGGTGCGATTACACACCTTTGGCTTATGGAGTGATGTCTCACATGCTAGGTGTGCAACATATTATTCTAACATTACAAATAATAACTTTGCAATCCTGCATTGCACTATTTTTATATTTGAATTGTTAATTTTTGTTTTATCTCTCATTTTACTATTTTTATAGATGTCATTATTTTATAACATGTTCAATTTCTACGTTTGTCAATAAACAGAACTTAGAATTTTGTGTTTTTTCTTATAATTCATATATTGGTGAAGAAATGGTTCCATATTCAGATAGGCATTCAACAAAAATGTTTATCAAGGAAAAACCAATTAGATTTGGATTTAAGCTTTGGTGTTTCTATAGATCAGATGTGTATTTGTACTGCACCAATTTATTCCATATGCAAGTGCAAACAAAGAAAATCTGAATGTGATCTTCGGATACAACTAGTACTAGATTTGTTGAATGTTATACCAACCCTAATAAGCGTAGAAAGTTTTTGATAATCTCTTTTTTACACAAAAATCTGTTTAATTTACTGAAAAAAGGCTGACATTGTCAAGAAAATAAGCTTCTTAATTACCCATTGAAAAAAAACTTTGCAGTTGTTAGATGGAATGATAATGCAATGTTACAGTTTCCAATAACCACAACGGCATATCCATTATCAAATACGAAAAGATACAGCTGAAAAGAAACAAAAGACACCGTGATTACTCAGTTATTAATGATAGCATATATAAAAGTATGAAGAATATACTAAAAGTATAGGTGGCACTGATTTCTATGACATGCATGGAAAAAAATGGGAGTGGCTTTGTTTATAAATGCTGTTTCTGTTATAGTAAATTCATTGAAAATATACAGATTTGCAAATAACAATATAATCAATCAGACTGATTTCAGGTCTTCTGTTGTGTCATCATTGATAGAGTGAAGAAATGATTAAAGATAATTTTCCTTTACCACCAACGGCAATCAAGGACCATCCATAAAAAAAATTCTTTGCCAGAAGATGTTCTTTAGTTCAAATAGGGTACATGTTATTTCAGAGCAAGTGGAAAAAGTTTGATGAAGTTTTCAAGAATTTCATTCACAGCAAAGAAACTAAATAATTTTTTTATAAAAAGAAAAAAATTAAAATAGTTTATTTGTAACTGTTCAGTTTAATAAATTGTTTATATGTCTTCTTATTATATTCTTCTGAAAATGACACTTTTTGCATGTTTTTTGCCAAAGATGGGTAAACAAACCATTTTATTCCTAAATGATAATTGATTTTTTTGTTGATATGAAAATATCTTTAGCTTTATATACTTAATAATAGATGAAATAAAGGGTTTATTTAGAAAAAAAAATTGTGTACTTTTATGTTCAGCAGTTAATGGGCGAAATAAAAATCAAACTAAAAACTGCAAAATAAAATAAACTATAAAAGATTAAATATGAGTTAGGAAAGAAATTGTACTAAAAAATATTATTTTATAAATTTTGACTTTTTGAAATGAAGGATTACATGATTTTTTTTTTATGGTTTTATTTGGCTTTAACTTAGAAAAATTGAACTTGTTAAAATATATTAAATTGGTTTTTGCTGGAAAATTGTTTTTATTACTTCAGAATGTTAAAATTCTTGATATAGAAAAAACAAACATTAAATGAGCATTATTAATTAATATACATTTATTCACAGCCATTGCAATTTCATTACTTAACTTTAATTTCATTTAAAGTTTTGATTTGCACTATTTTCAAACATTTATATTTATAAAAATAGCAATTCCCTATTTCCTTAGGAGTAACAAAACCTCCACAAACCTTTTGTTTATCTGGTACTATTTCAAAATTCTCAAAATACAGTTTATAAAGATTGAGAATGCTATCTTTCCATTGATAATGGTATTGTATAATCCATTTTATGAAATTGAAATTTTTGCATCAATACATTTGTTTGCAAAATCTTCCTGATTTTAGACTCTTCATTGTACAAGACTACACTTCATTCACATTCATACACGTCATCTTCATTCATCATCTGAAATAATACCTTACGGTAGTTCCGGAGGCTAAATGGATAAAGAGAAACTCTTTAATCAGAACAGTTTTAAAAACAACAAAAAATAATAAAATTAAATTATGAAAGCTCTTTTTTATTTTAAACCCACAAAAAATATTCAGCAGAATTTTCAGTTTATGAAGAGTGAAAGTAAAAATCTTCAGTAAATGATCTTAAAAACTAATTCCTAAAAAATCCTTTCCTTTAAATTAGTTTTAGGAAAAATTTTCAAAAAAAAAAATCTGTTTTATTGAATGTGATTAGGGTGGGGCCCAATTATAGTAATGAAAAATCTTGAGCAATGAGTTTTCTAAACCATGTTTACATTTAAAATTTCATACCTCTAATCAGTTTTTGATGATGTAGAGAATGATGACTAGTTTTTGTTTAATCAGATTATATTGAAGTATCATAAAGACGGAAAATCCCATTATTGCTGAAGGATGTACCGCTCACATGAAGGCTAATTCAGAGAAAAAATTAGAAGTTCAAAACTTTAATTTTTTTTTTTTTGAGACTGGTAAGCTTTCATCTCTTTCTCAGTGGAAATTATAAAAGGTAATACAACTCATCCCAGAAATAGAACTTGCATACTTGTTAAACAAATTTTTTGTTTTTGTTTTTTCTGTTTCAACTAAATTGTTCTGAAAAGTTCTTTTAAGGAACAAATAGCTTTTATATTCTGTTTTAGGGGTGCTCGAATAAGTGTTTAAATAATTTTAAAAACTTATTTTTAGTTTTTAGTTTATTTTTAGTTAAAGAATTAGTTTAAGTAGGCCAAATTTTTATTTGATGCAACGCTTTTAGTTAATGTTCTATTATAACTTATCTTGACAGAGTACGGGGATTAATTTTCGCGAAATTGTATATTTTCTTCTGGTTTAGAAAATCAGTTTAGATCTTCTTAATTATTTTTATTCGGGAAAAAAATTTACGTAAATAAGTAAAATGGAAGAAGTTTAAAATATAATTTAACTTATAATTGGATAAGGGATTAATTTATTTTAAGTCCAATGAAAATTCCGAGAAGGCTCAATATTCCACATTTTTAATTTCATTTTTGAGATAAATATAAAACTAACTCTAAGTTAGGGGTAAAAATATCCGTTTATAAAAAATCAAAACAAATTCAGTAAAGATGTTCATTATTTTTCAAATTTCAAAATCATGAAAAGACTTTTTTGTTTTAAAATAAAAAATATAATCGGCAGAATTTTCAATTTACGAAGAGTGAAAGTAAAAATTTAGTCCTAAAAAATGTCACATTTAGAAAAAATAAAATTGTTTTCTTGAACGTAACAGGCCCAGTTATTGTTACGAAAAAAAATATATATGTATATTTTTTAAAACCTTTTAGCCACCCAGGAAAAGTTCAGTAGCTACACTTCTTAAAAGTTGACGTACTTCAACTTATTATCAGAATGCATAAAATAGTATTTTTTAACAATGCTAAGTTAATAGTTAGTATTTCTTTAATAGTTTTTAAGAATTAATATCGCTTATAATAAGTTGAGTAGTTTATGATGATCGTTAATTATGCGATCACATCATTTTAATTACAAAACTACATGACTGGAATAATTAATCGATATTTGAACCCAAAATTGTTTATGTACAGAATATTAAAGTCTAATAAAAGTATTGGTAAAGATTTTTATGTATGTGCCTAAATTTGACACGTGACATTTTGTACAAAAGCAGTTTCTCATTTGGTAGATAGCTCTAATATTTTTATCAAAATAACTATGAAAAGGTTCATTTATACTACACATATCAATTTTCCAGAGTAATTATTTATTAAATTACGGTGGGCAGTATGCATCTGAAACGATTATTTTATATAAGAAGAAACAATTTCATATTTTTATTAGAAATGGAACCCGGGTCCGGTTGTGTGGCATCCTAACGTGATGTGGTTAATACAAGAACTGCATGCAAGCATTCTTTCTCAGTTTTTTTCTATCATAATTTTTAAGGGCTTCTAACTTCAGTACATGTACTCTAACCATATGTGTATTTCAGAGATGAGCCAAATTAACGAATTTTTTACAGCAGATCCTGGAATGATTTCGTTTCCAGTTACTACGAATAATTCAGGCCTACAAATAATTATACCTGTTCCTAAGTAGCAGTTAATAAATACTTGATTTATTACTTGATTCAAGAGAGCTTAGAGTTTTTTTTCTATTAAAAATGCGCTTAAAAGAACGGTTTTAACACAGAGAATGACTACAGTAATTGCAAATTTTGAAGTCTACAGTTAAGTATGACTGGACCCTATTTTAAATCATTCCTCGTGATCCAAACCCATATTTTTTAATTGAATCTTTCATTAGATGTTAGTAAAGTTTTAATTGAGAAAAATAAATCAAAATTACTAGTGTCTGTACAATTTGGGGAGCATCCATCTCAACGAACAGAGATAAAACACGACTTCGACCAGTACGAATGTCTTCACAACATTTAACATTGGAGGTGGAAGTACCATAGGACTTTGTAAATGTATTAGTAACATTGAAGTTGTTTTTTTTTAATGAGAACAAATAACTCTCTGCTACTAATTGTTTATTAAAGTAACAAATCTGTTTATTAATTTATGTCTACTTCCAGGAATTAATTGCCTGTAAAATTTAAAGGGGAAGGTATTTATTGCTGAATGTAAGTCGTAAATACCCCTTAGTAAGTAAGGCTATTACCGAAATTTAGAAACCTTCAATCTAAATGCAGCCGTGGTTAAATCATTCTTCAATTGCATGAAAAATGTGTTGGTTGATGACTACCGCAAGCCGTAAGTTTAACACATAGCCCCAGATTCAAAGTAGGCGGGAGTCGTGATGATCTCTATTGTACAGTACAGCTGCATCTGTGGTTGTGCGTTGCGTAGAATGGCACCTGAAGTCTGCGGTAGACTATGCGATAATAGGTCATCGACCAAAGGTTTTATAATGCAGAATTTCTGTAGACATCTGTGATGGATTATTTTTAAAACAATTGATTTAAGTAAGTATGAAAATCGCAGTAACTTTGATTAATTTTTTAATTTTGTCGGTTGATTTTCAATTTTATTGTTGTATGAAGAAGTTAAAGAATAATTTTTATCCTTCAAGAAGGACTATATTGGCAGCGTCATGCACTGAAGCAGCCGCCATTTAACCTCAATTCTTTCTTGTTAAGTCGTCTTCTTAAGAAATTTTATGTCTCATCTGTCAGTTAAATTTTATTTCTTGTTTCAGTAGTTTCTCCAAATATCCCTCATGAGAAGTAAGGTTACTTGTTGAAGTAACGCTGCAAGAAAAATTTTCACATGGCTCAATGTTACAGGACTCCATAGTTATGTTGATTAACGATTAAAATGAAGATAGGATACTCAGTTTTACGAGTGTTATTTTTCGAAATCAGCAAAGTCCCTAACATCGACTTAATAGTACTGAATTGTGATGTAACTTACCAAAACCTTAATAAAAATGTAGTCTATAATCCTTTTATTCGTATTTACAATCTTAGTTCCTGTGAATTTTGTATTGATTATTTTCTTTTTGTTGCATTATTATTTACTAATTTTCCAAGTACATTGTTTACTGTTTTCGTATGTTTGTATTTATTTTTGATTTGTGTAGTTAATGTAGGACATTTGTTGAGTTAAGGTTATGTAGACATTATGCCATTACCAACGTTATATCAGTTAAGTCAGAAGTTAAGCTGACGTCGTATTGTTAAGTCAATATTAAATTGTACATTTGATAAAACAAAGTCTAGTATTTTATATTTAATTTACTATTTACCAAATTACATTTACTTAAATTATACACCTTATTGGTATTGCCGAATTGTACTACAGCAAGATTGTAATACAATCATATAAATTAAGAATAATACATATAATTGACCCCTCAGTAATTGATACCTCATTTTATTAGTGCCTTTTTTTATACATTGATTACTTAGTCATAGCATTATTCTGTAGTGTTTTGATTGAAGTCTGATACAGTGTATAGGCTTCTACATAAAAATGGTTAAAGTAGAGAATTGTTGTGCCACTGTGATTAGAGATTTAATTGTAATATATTTCATTTCATTGCTGTTAATGTCATTTTGTCAGGATTAAAAAATTCATTTTTTTATGTACTGAAGATTCTGTAAACTCTCCTGTCTGGTTGGTTGACAGTTTGATGGCAACCTAAACCAGTTATATTAGAAAACTATTCACTTGTTGATTCTGCCTTGCAGCTTTAAATTCTGATTTGGGTTCAAGTTAAGAAGACATCTTGGTATGGTGACTCAGAAATATATAACAAACTAGTGGTACTACCACTAGATTTGTTGCTATGCTGCTATGTACAGGTTCCGTTGCAACAAAGTTCCTGCCTACAAAATTGCAAGCTGATATTTGGAAATTTGCACATTTCTAAGTATATAGATCACAACTTTTAACACTTTGTTCTTTTAAATTAATCATTAAATTTTAATTTAATTACACTGAATTTTATTATTTTTTTTTGTAGGAACATTTAAACCTATAAGAAACTGAAATAATTCATTAAATTTGATCCAACTTTTCGTTTAGCAATAACAGTTTTTTGTGATGCAGGTTTAATTACAGCTGTTCTTCTTTAATATGGAGTGATAGTCAGTGATAATTACTTTATTAAGTAATTAATCATAATCACCTTTTATCCTAAAAAGAATGATTAGTTAGTCTGTTTACTTAAATAAATAATGCCACCTAGAAATTACAATTAAAAGATGAATAAATAAGATGTCATCAATAAATAATGTTATAAATAAGATGAAAAAATATTGTTACTTAATTTGTTGTGTGTTATCTTTGGTGATCAGGATCAAATGTTGGTTGTAAGTACTAAAGTGTTTATGTGCTTATTTCTGATTCAATATTTCAAGTGAGGGCGATTGCTGCTGAGGTTCTTACTCTGATGCTAAATGTCAACCGCGGCATTTGCATCGGGACCATCCCGACTGAGGCTTGGCTGATGACTGAGATATGTAATCAGTACAAAGGTTAATAAGACAACTCTCAGTAAAGCCTCTCAGGGCTAGGAACTGGAGGGGGTGGTGTGGCGACCGGAATCGTCACTTGGTGGATGTCTTCCCCTATGGGGGTTGGGATGTATTATATTTAATAATAGGAAGGAGCTGATTACTATGTTTATTGATTTTGTCCAGCAATTTCTTCAGTGATGCTTACTTTTTTTTAACTGCTGATAACAGTTAAAGTTAAAACTATATCTATACAAACTTATTAACCCACAACTCAGAACTGTTCACTTGGATGTAGAGATATAGAACTCTGTTGATTATAGTTACACATTAGTTAATAAGTGTAGTATTAAGTGTTTGATATTTTTTTATACAGAACATATAAATTATCTACTGAATTTTGTGAGTATGATGTAAGATTAAAAAATAAAATTGGCAGATATACAAGTAGTGTTGTAGAAAGTTAAAAGTTGTGAAATGACTGGTATTGATGTTTTAGACAGTGTTATTTTAACCTAAAAAAAGAGTAATTTCTCAGTCAAGGGTAATTGTAAAGAAATTTTATTTACAGATTTTATATTAAAATTATTTACAGGAATCTTACTTGACTGCAGGATTCAATTGATTTTTACAACATGCTGTTGAAATATCAAGTGGTATTTTGGAAAGTGTATTTAACAAAGGGAAGTTGTATTTAACTCTAGTTAGTAAAACAAATTTACAAGTAAAAAAAAAAAAAAAAAGTAAAGAAGAAAAGGATAAAAAAGTGATTTTTTTGTGAATCTCCATGCTGCATTTGGCAGTTTTGGTAAAGAGGATCTATTTTACAAAATAGTTGCAAAACATATCACTTGAGTTTATCCTTTAGATTTATGAAGGTGTTAAAAGAAGCGTTGTGGCCAAAAGATATGGATCATAAAGGTTTGTTGAAACTTTTGAAACCGATAATTGGTTAAAATTAGATTTATTTATTTATTGTTTTGAATGAAATATTTGAAGGAGAGTATGATTTGGAAACGTAATAAACATAAGGCCAGATGTTGAATTTGGCTAACATAAAATAATAAGAAATAATGAAATTAGTTGCAGATTAGTTGCAGTTTTTAAACGTGTGAAGAAATGGGTTTTAACAAAATTTTTATTTATTAATGTTTGGGAAAAATGTTTTTTTTTTTAAGTTATAAGTGTTTAAAAGTGGTTTAGAGTAAAATTTATTGTTAGCTGAATGGTATGTTGTAATGGTGCATAGTGTTCAGCGATTAGAAAATTGTGTGAGAAAGAGTAAGTTGATAGTTAAAACAGAAAAACATAATTGTAATATAGATGGAGCTATTGGCATAGCATGAAATTGTTGATTAAAAGTAGCAGTTAGAGGTATTGCTAGGAATATTGAGAAATGAAGTCAGCTACAGATAAATGGGAAGGGCAGGTTCAAAAAAGGAGCTTAGTAATTTATTTAAGCATTAAATATGGAATCTTGATGAAAATTTTTATATTAAGGCAAAATATGATCACAGTTTTATGGGAATCATTAAAAGCTAGATATATAAAACTCCCTTTAAATAATTAATGTAATAACAAATAGCCAAGTAAAAGATTGTACCCGCTGTGTAATAGTAGAGATTAGTGTAAATGTGTAATATTTAAAAAAAAATGTTTCCACTATTAGTATTTGTGGGACATTAATTTGGTGCTTTGATAGGTGTGCCCTTCAAATGAGAAAAATTAATTGTGTTTTTTTTTTTAAATGGTAAAATTTATTGGTGAGATATCTTAAAGGGGGAATAACTTTAAATAATATTTGATAAATGAGTTTAAATATTAAAACTGCCCCTATGAATCATGAGACCTTACCGATGATGAGGGGGGTTGCATGCTCACAGAGTAGCTGGACCGATGATGCAACTATATTGGAGAGGTATCTGTTTAGAGTCAGACTAAGGAATGATTTCTGAAAGAGGGCAGCAGCTCTCTCAGTAGTTGTTAAGGGCGTAGGTCAGGAGGACATAAATGGCCATAGCAACACACTCAGGTAAACTAGTCCCCTCTTTGGATCTTTGGGAGGGGACTACTAAGGAAGGGGTCACCAGAAAATTAAAAAATAACATTCTACGAGTCGAAGCGTGGAATGTTAGAAGTTTAAAAAAAAGTTGGTAGGTTAGAAAATTTAAAAAGGGAAATGAATAGGTAAAATGTAGGTGTAATAGGAATTAGTGAGGTTTGGTGGGAAGAGTAAAATGACATTTGGTCAGATGATTTTAGAATAATTAACTCAGGAGCCAATAAAGGGCAGACAGAGTAGGTTTTGTAATGAAGAAGAAAATAGGGATGAGAGTAGAGTATTTCAAATAGCTTAGCAATAGAATCATTGTAATGAGGATAAAATCAAAACCTAAGTCGACAGTGATTGTTAACGTCTTTATGTCTACAAGTGCCCATGATGATGATGATGATGAGGTAAAGTATGTATGTGAAGAAATTGACAAAGCAATTAAACATGTAAAAGGGGATGAAAGTTTAATAATAGTTGAAGATTGGAATGCAAACATCGGAAAGGCAAGGAAGGAAATATTGTGGGTGAATATGGGCTGGGCAAAAGGAATGAAAGAGGTGACTGACTTATTGAGTTTTGCGCGAAGTATAAATTAGTTAATTGCCAACACCCAGTTTAAACATTATAATAGAAGAATATACACATGGAAAAAACCTGGTGTTACTGCAAGGTATCAGTTTAGATTACATCATGGTTAAACAAAGATTTAGAAATCAACTTGTAGATTACAAAGCACATCCTGGAATAGACATTGTAGTGACCATAATTTAGTAATAATGAAATGTAGACTGGGTTTAAAATAAAAACCTGAAGAAAAGGCGTCAGATGTATCGTTGGAATTTAGAGACGCTTGGGAAAGAGGAGGTAAAAAAGAATTTTGAGGAGGACATCGCAAGAGTTCTGAGTAATTAAATCGATAAAGTAGAAAATATAGAAGAAGAATGGGAGAATGTTAAAAAGGAAATTTTTAAATCAGCAGAAGCGAACTTAGGTGGAACAAAGAGAACTAGTAGGAAACCTTGAATATCAAAGGATTTATTTCAGCTGATGGATGAACGTAGAAAGTATAAGAATGCTAGTGATGAAGAAGGTAAATGAAACCATCGACAATTAAGAAATACCATAAACAGGAAGTGAAAATTAGCGAAAGAAGAATGGATTAAAGAAAAGTGTTCAGAAGTGGAAAGAGAAATGATCATTGCTAATGCAGCTTGAGCATACAGAAAAGTAAAGGAGAATTGTGTGATTCATAAATTAAAATCCAATAATGTATTAAATAAAGATGGTATACTGATTTATAATATGAAAGAAAAGGTCGATAGGTGGGTAGAATATATTGAAGAGTTATATAAAGGAAATAAGTTAAAAACTTGTGTTATCGGGGAAGAATAGCATGAAAAGGGAGATACAATACTGAGATCTGAATTTAATAGAGCGCTAAAAGATCTGAATGGCAGAAAGGCTCCTGGGATAGATGGAATACCAGAAGAATTACTGCACAGTGCAGGTTAAGAAGTGATAGTTAAATTATACAAACTAGTGTGTCATATTTATGAAAAAAGGGAAGTTCCATCAGACATCTAAAAGAGTGTTATCGTAATGATTTCAAAGAAAGCAGGAAGCAGATAAATGTGAAGAAAACAGAACAATTAGCTTAACTAAGCTCATGGGTCAAAACTCTTAACTAGAATTTTGTACAGAAGAATTGAGAGGAGAATGGAAGAAGTGTTAGGAGAAGATTATTTTGGTTTCAGGAAAAGTATAGAAACAAGAGCAGCAAATTTAACACTCTTTAATAGTAGAAGGAAGATTAAAGAAAAACAAACCAATATACATGGCATTTATAAATTTAAAAAAGACATTTTATAATGTAGACTGGAATAAAATGTTCAGCATTTTAAAAAATTTAGGGTTCAAGTATAGAGATAGAAGAACAATTGCTAAAATTTACAGGAAAACCAAACTGCAATAGTAATAATTGAAGAACATTAAAAAAAAGTGGTAATAAGAAAGGGAGTTGGACAACGATGTTCCCTATCCCTTTAATCTTTTAATCTTTACATAGAAGTAGCAGTTAATGAAGTTAAACAAAAATTTAGATCCAGAGTAACAGTGCAGGGTGAAAAGATAAAGATGCTACGATTTGCTGATGATATACTAATTGTAGCAGAGAGTAAAAAAGATTTAAAAGAAACTTTTAATGGCACTACTGCATGAAAATAAATAAGAACAAAATGAAAGTAATGAAATTTAGTAGAAATAATGTAGATGGACCACTGAATATAAAAATAGAAAGAGATAAGATTAAGGAGGTAGAAGAATTTTGTTATTTGGAAGTAGGATTACTAAAGGTGGTTGAAGCAGGAGTGATATAAATACCGAATAGCACAGGCAAAATGAACCCACTGGGTTGGTCTAGTGGTTAATGCGACATCGGAAATCAGCTGATTTCGAAGTCGAGAGTTCTAAGGTTCAAGTCCTAGTAAAGATAAAAATTTTTATACGGATTTGAAT
>JAAAKQ030186520.1:0-12155 GCA_010016005.3 Zanna intricata | reverse complement strand
AGTTCATTGATTTCATAACACATTTTTTCAGTTGTTTTCATTTTAAATATTTACTTATCGGAAATATTAAATAAAAAATAAAATTATATATTATTTATCTAAAATTTGGTACACTAAATCTTTTCAGTCCTGTTACTTAATTCAAATTTCAAAAAAGTTAATTCAATATTCAAAAAAGTTTATAATTTTCAAATTTAAAACTTGTTTAAAGGACAACGTCTGTCGGGTCCGCTAGTATTATTTAATTTATTAAGTTTATTCAACAATTGAATAAACTTTAAAATTTTAAATGAGCGTTTTAAATGTTTTCTTGTATAAATTTATTACTCTACTGTATATGAATTTATACTGTAATGAATTCATTGTTAAACTTTGTTTGATGTGTGAATAAATAATATTATTATTATTATCTTCAATAAACCACCCACTGATTTTTGATATATTTTTAAATATATATTTTCTCTTACTAGAAAGAGATTCTGTTTATATAATTTTATGTACTTTGTTCTTTTTTTTGTTCAGATTCAAGGGACTTTGGGAAAAATAGCAAGATTTACATTCAGTCTAATAGATTGTTTTAATAACAAGTGTATAAGAGTTCAGTGTGTATGAGACCGTACCATGTATATTTCATCTTAAGAAAGATAATGTATTTTTAGAAAAATCTTAGACTATTTACTTTTGTACACTCAGAACCATTTTAAGCATTATTTTAAGAAAGGAGAACTGTGCATCACATTTATTTATTGCAGCATTTTCCATCATTCATATCCCATATAAACTTGTAAAATATTAATTAAAATTTTTTGTTTATAATTTGTAAATGGGACCATTGTATTATATATAATATTAATAAAATTGAGATTTATTTGTTATACATTTTAATATATCTGTATATATTATACAAGTTGAACGTGAGTAAATAAAAATTGTAGTATTTTTACGTTAGAACTATAACTTTTGTTAATTTTTAAAAATCTTTGTAGCGAGTTTTACAAGTTAATTAATTCTTTATGTTTAATCGGTCTATGGTTATAGTTATGCATATTAAAATTGTTTATGTACACAAGAGCATTTGGTTTTATGATTATTAATTGTAAAGTTAAAAATGGATAAACACATCCATAATATTTTTATTAGTTTTCTCTGAATCTATTTCAGAATATTTTTAAATATATATTTTACAAAATATTTAAATATATATTTTAGCGTGAGTAAATAAAAATGGTAGTATTTTTAAATTAGATGTAAAATTTTTGTTAATTTTTTAAAATCTTTGTAGCGAGTTTTACAAGTTAATTAATTCTTTATGCTTAATCGGTTTATGGTTATAGTTACGCATATTAAAATTGTTTATGAACACAAGAGCATTTGGTTTTATGATTATTAATTGTAAAATTAAAAACGGATAAACACATATCTATAATATTTTTATTAGTTTTCTCTGAATCCATTTCAGAATATTTTGAAATGGCATTCTTTTAACTAATGTACAATTTAATTAAATTTTGTTCCTTCAAATCATTTGAAGAAAATTACTAGGAAGATTATACATTTTTAACACTTTAGGAGTTTTTGATAGGTAGTACAGATAAAAATTATCATGAAACGTTCATTAAAATCCTTTTAATAATTTTATATTAAAAAAAAAAAAAATATATTAGTTAATTTTTTTTTTGTATACTTATTTAATAAGTTCATTTTCAAATATCGCATACATTTTTAAAATAAACGTTTACAATATTCATCGTGTCGAAGTGAATGAAATAATTACTGTTTACAAAGAAGTTTGTATGAAGGAGAAGCATAGAAAAATTTATAGTTAAAATCTTGAAAAAATACATAAAGAAAGAAATGAATCTTTACATATCCAACCAACATGCGCACGGGTGCAAGCACATACACATGCAAAGAGAGAGAGAGAGAGAGACCCTCATAAATAACTACAAACTATTCAGTACTCTATTAAATCTCTTTTTAAGTACTGAATTAACTTCGAGCAAGATAAGTAGAGATTCAGACACCATCCATTATCAAGTAGTAATATTAAAAATAGGTATAACATCTAACTCAAAAGGTGTATAAAGAATAACCATTTTTTAGGTTATTTTAAAAAAAAATTTAGTAAAATCAGTTTTTTTAATTTTTAAAGATAGGTTGTTATATTATTAATAATTATAATAATATTTGTATTATTAATAATAATATTATTACGTATTACTTCAGTGTTTTGATGTTAAATAAAATATATGCTAATTTTATTTGGTGTGGATGTTTTGTAATCTGCGATATAAAAAAAATAACTAAAATAATTTATTCACTTTATCTACAGATAATTAATTATAACATTATCAGTGGTAGTTTTAACATAAAAAAATAATAAAAAAATTAATAAAAAGACTTTTTTTCCAATTTTATAAAGAGAAGATGATGATGATGAGAATTGATGAAAAGTTGAGAAAGTTAACAAAAGTGGTTCAAATTTTAAGATACAATTAAGATAAAATTAATAATTCAACTCGTTAATCTAGTAAACATATAAAAAAAAAAATTAACAAACTTAAGCCAAGGATAACCGTTGACTTAGTCTGATTAATATGAGAATGAAGTAAGACGAGTAAATTATTAAAAAAAACCACATTTATTTTATCTCAATGAACTGATTTCATTCTCTTAGAAAATAAAATAATTAACTTTGTTAAAGTTGCTAAACAAATTACTACAGTGGTTATCTTATAGGCAATATCCAGACTTTTTTTTTTCAAATTATCCAAGATTTTGCTGTAAAAATTTTTTTTAATAACCATTTTCATCTAATTGTTAGTTTTGAAGTCATCATGATACCATTTATTAGGATTTGGCTAACAAATTAAAAATTATTTTATAGTAATTGGATATAATTAGTTGGTAACAAGAGCAGGGAGATGTTTTCATAATCAGTGATAATGATTTCGGATGCAAAATTATTTTGAGTTTTAAGAAGACACAAACATACAAAAAAAGTTCTGTATACTTTGACCAGGCCAATATAGTTAATTCATCACATTCCCATAAATTTCCATTATTTGTCTGTAAATTTTGATTTGTCACACTCCTTTCACATTCAAAAAGCATATTACACTACAAACCTTACACTTGTCAGGATCATTAGATTTGTCATACATTTTGAAGACATACAAATAATCAAAACACGACTGTATCGACTCACTGTTAGTGCCAGACTGGCCCAAGGTGAGTGGAAGGTCAATCACTCAGCAGTGGAGGTGGTGGGGGAACTGTGCGGCTCATCAGATCAAAAAGTTCTTTACTTTCCGAATGACCCTTGTATTCCAGTTCAGTCGATGCTTTTGAAGTGGAAAAACTAATAAATGAAACAGATGGTATTGAATTAAGGAAGTACTGTTGATTGTCCAAATGCAATTTTGATTTAGTTAAGGATCTGTAACAACTCCAAAAATCAAAAATTATTATTATCTGATAAAAATGAAAAATGTAATATAAAACAGTATCGTGTTAATCACGATTGTTTGAGTAGTAGTGGTAACGAAGAAGTGAAATCAGAACACTCTTGGACAGCTGTGAAATAAGTATAAAAAATCTAGCTCTTTTATAAGGTTGGATAATAATGGGTTTTTGTCATTACATTTTATCTTATTGTTACCTGTATGATTTACACACATTATTATCTTGAAGTCACACGTTATGTATTAAATATATATATATTTTAACTATTTGGTAACAATTAATGAAATAATTAAAAAATTATAAAACTATTTTCAAGCAAATTATATGTTTTATTCTTTTCAGTTTATATCCTTTTATTGGTATACTTTTTTTTTAACCTCCGGGATGAAATACCTCTGTTAGGTATTTCATCAGAGGATGGAGATGAATGATTTGTAGCGTGTGTAAAAATGCCATGCCTGACCAGGATTTGAACCCAGGACCTCTGGATGAAAGGCCTAGCGCTACCATTCGCGCCATAGAGACCAGACCGGCTTTATTGGTTTGCTGACTTTACTAATAGTTTATCTAAGAAAATTTATTAAAACATTAAAGCTTAATATATATTAGGTTTTATATATTAGGATTCTGTAAATCATATTTTGCTATATTTGGAGAATTGTATTTTTCAAGTTATCATTGAGTTTTGTTTAAATACATTTATGCTTTTTTTTAATTTTATTTGATTTTAAGTTTTGTTAATGAAATGTTGCCGTAATGTTATCTAATTCATAAAAGATGTTAATTTATTTTAATGTTAAGGTTATGTTTAAATTTGAGGTTGTAGTTTATTCAGATGTTATAATTTATTATCCTTCCTGCATAGGATGTGTGCTGGAAACAATTCGACTTGGTTCACACTTAGGTTTGGGTTAAGATCTTGATTTATACAATCTACAAAATTTACATGTTATAAAGAGTTTTGTAGAGTGGATTATTCTATATTTGTTTCAATTTCATTTTTAAACCTATTACATTTTTGTCTGCTTCTGTAATTAAATATATTATTTTTTTTTTTAATAAAAGTTTACATTTTTATATCTATAAAAATGTTGAGTACATTTATGATTGTGTTGTTATTAAAATGCATAATATTATATATTAAAATCATTCTCAATCTATTTTAGTAATTTTTTTTTTTAATTTTTAAATGGTTTACTTAAGATATTACACTAAAGTGTTTAATCGTATAAATTTTATAAATAAAATAATGTTTCTCATGTTATTTATTGTTATGTATTTTGTATAAAATAAACAGATTTTTTTATTTATTAATTTATTTTTTATGATAATATAAAAATCAAATTTGTATGAATGAATGCTTGTAAAAAAAAATGTTTATTTTTAAAAATATTTTTCATAAATGAAATTGTAAATGCTAAATGAACATTGTGATGAATTTGTATTCAATTCTTTTCTTCCATTTGTTTTTATGAACATATGTTATATTGTGTATCATGCACACCCCCTGTATGAGATGTGAAAATGTAATTCTTAGAATGTATTTGAAAAAAAATAAATTCAGTATTATATATTACTAACACTAATTTTATCTTGATAACTACTGCCTTTGTGGATTTACATACAATAATTTCCATTTCTGGATAAAACCTGCGTCTCTTTTGAGAATATGTAATTTATTTTATCATATTATACTGGGTATTAGCAGTATCAGAAAATCTTTGTCTTTTAACAGTGTTTACATCTAGAAATCACAGAGATCTAAGTCAGGTAAATAAGTAGGTTTATCTAATTTAATAGTTTTTTAACAACAAACTTTCACAATAAGCACATCATGGCTTATCAGATTTTTGCGATTGACATTGTATTTTTCGTAATCAAATCTTTTCGTAATTTGGAGAGACTCTTATGTAGTCTTTTCATCATCCATTAATCTTAAACTTAATCTCTGTTCAAAGATTTTAAGACCAATTTTCGGAATTGAATTTTATACCTCCCCATTTAATAAAATAAGGATAAAATTTAATATTTTATTAAGATGCTGCTTTGTAGTGGAATAATTTGATAAAAAAGTTTAAAAAATATATGTATGCCTTTATTATTATTGATCATTCACCTGTTCTTTTTTGTACATTACTTTTTCTAGTCTAAATAATTTTTAGAACTCATTTACTGTTATTAATTTAAATTATATAAAAATGCACTTAACATTAAATCTGATTTAACATTAAATCAGATAATTGAATTTCCAATTCAATTATCATTGATAAATTTGAATTCATTAATTATATTTTTGTTACGTGCAATTTTTCAGTTTGTCAGAAATGAAATATTGTTGTTTTTAATTTATAACTTGGCAAGGTACTTATCGTTATTCAGGACCCCCTACTGAAATCCAATTGTTTTTTGCATTTTACTTGTTTTAGTAAATGTGCATGATTTATCTATTAGTTTATTATTTATGACATGAATTTAGAAATATAAGATAATAATTATAAATAACTTTTGTACCCAACTCGATGTGATAAAACTTGTATATGTTTAACTTATGTATATAATTTTTATTTTTAATGTTAATCAGATGAGATTAGCAAGTGAAGCAAGCGTAGGTTATGTTGATTTTGTAAAATGAAAATCACGCACGTGTATCAAACATAACCTTCGCACGTGCATCCCCACATGCTGTCTTGCTGTACTCGTATGTTTCTTATTTTGCCACATCACTGAGCTCTATAACAACTCAATATACGGCTTCCATCCATAGGATTTACAAAGTTGTATGTATGATTGATGATTTGGTAACCAAAACCTACTGCAGCAAGCTGTTCCGTGTTGTAAGCTCACCAGCAATCTGAATAAATTGTAAACCCAGGCTTGATATAGTTACGTCTTTGATCACCTTAAACAGTGTGTTAACAGAAGATGATTACTCTCAAACCATGTTCTGACTTGTATGGATATTTTTTTTACAATTTTTTTAGTTGTTCACTTCCAGTACATGTATGGTTCAAAATTCAAGTTAAATTTGTGTTGGTTTTCACATAATTTCATTCCTGGTAATGGGTCTTGCATTTGGAAAAATTGCATTGGTTGCTGTTCAGAATTTGGTAATTCCCAAATTTTCATTTTATATTTTTATATAACACTATATTTAAAGATAAATCGAATGCACAGTACACTATAAAATGATAATTAAATAAAATTAATTTAGAAACAAATGTATATAGATAACATTATTACGAAAGTTTTATCATGTTGAGTTATGTATATAAGCTTATGTGTAATTATTATTTTATACTTCTAAATTCATATTGTAAATAATATAATGATAAATAAATAATGCAAATTTTCTACAAGTAAATTGCAAAATCCAATTGGATTTCAGTAGGCATCCCATATAGCCGATAACTACTCTTGGCATATCTTCCGCTGTTTTTCTTTTAATGTAATCCACCAAGTTGGTTTTTGTTCACATATGCCAATATTTGTCAGATATTTTTTTAAATAGTTGGATATAAAAGAAAATAGTTACCATTAGTCATTATTATAGTCACTATTTTAAATTATTTATCTTTGTATTATACTTTTATGTAATTTAATAAAAACTTAAGTTGAAAAGAAGTTCATTATGAGAACGATTTAGAAGTATTAATGAACTTTATGTATTGAGTGAATGTTTAGAAGAAGTTGTAACTGTTGGTGATGTTTGATTGAAAAGGAAATTGAATTAGCAGAACAGTTATAAGATATAATTTCTTGATTTTAATAATGTTAGAGAAATACTGTATGATAATGTATAAATATTATATTATAAAAATATAATTCTGATTTTGTTATGTATATATTAGAGTGTGCTGTTTGCTAATAATTTATTCTTTTGCAAGGCTATTTGGAAAGTAATTTTCAATTCTTTATTAATAAAAAAATCAATTGATAAAAAAAGGTTTATTAAATACTTCTCTTAGCTGATTTTATACATAACTATAAATAACTGCAAATTAAAGTACTTGTCATATCTATAAACAAGTTTTTTAGTATCCTTGTCATAAAAATCTGCCATCTGTTAATTAATTTTTTTTTTTTTTTTTTTTAACCTCCGGAACCGCCATTAAGTTATATCTTCAGAGAATGAGATGAATGAATTGTAGCGTGTGTGAAAAATGCCATGCCTGGCCGGGATTTGAATCTGGGACGTCCGGATGAAAGGCCGAGATGCTACCACTCAGCCATGGAAGCCAGGTAGTAATGCTGTTTTTCAACTCCATATTTCAAAATGCTGCATCCCTAACCATTTCTTCATTTTCAGGGAAATTTAATAATCACTGGGAGTCAAATCAGACCTGTGTGGAGGATGGTTAAACATCCATTTGAAACTGTTGATTTGACATTGAATACGTATTGCACTATGTGTGCATGAATGGTAAACCACTTCTTTCATTTTCATGAGTGTTTATTCAATCTTACAAAACACATGGCATCATTGTCTTAGCGCACTGTTACTCATGATATTCGCTCCATATACTACATAAAGTTCATGATTAATTTTAGCAGCTGAAGTTTTTCGCATGAGGAAAATTGATGACGGCATGCACTTTACAGTCGGCAAGATTTTCTATGCCAGCAGTCTTTATGAATGAGAATTTAACATGAACAAATAAGCATGTGATATTTCCAAGAACACTACTAGATCTGCATTTAACCAGGCTATTTAACTGTACAAGATAGAATCACTACCCCCCATTCCTTCATGCAATATCACGGACAGGAAGTTAATTTCCAAATAGCCTTCATAAGTACTCCAAGAATAAATCACAGGAAGAAACTAGCCATTACCAACTTTTAGACTTTATACTTCACTGGTCCTTTATAGGCTTGCCAGCCATCGAACTGACTGATAGATTAACACATACACACACACACATATACATACACCCCCACACACACCTACTCACCCATACATAAATACCAACACATATATGTTTATGTGTAAATATATACTTACATACACGTAGACATGCACATTGGTCATTTCTGAAAATCTGAGTTTTTTTTTTAAACCTCCAGAACCACCGTTAAGGTATATCTTCAGAGGATGAGATGAATGAATTGTAGGATGTGTGAAAAATGCTAAGCCTGACCGGGATATGAACCCGGGACGTCTGGATGAAAGGCCAAGACGCTACCACTCGCGCCACGGAGGCTGGCTGAAAATCTGAGTTGTCAGAAAACATTTGTCCATTACTTATGAATACATAAGTCAGCAAATAATTTTGTTTGAGAACCTTAAAATAATAGAAATGACTTGTTGACTAGGCGGAAATAAAAATATCCTGTCTCTGAAACAATTGCAATTGTGTGAAAGGGAAAAACTTCATGGCAATTTGGTTGAGGATTAGAACAAAGCTTGTCAAGCATATTCCTTCATTTTATACAGCTATCTTTTTTTTTCAAAAACAGCTGTGCCTTAACATTTTTTATAATCAGCAGATTCACTGTTATGAATTAAGTAATAGTTAGGGTTATATTTGAATTTTAAAACCGATCATTTTAAGCCCATTGAGTGTTTTATAAAGTAAATTACAACTTTAAGGCACACTACATCAAAATTCAGTGCTTTAATAATAGATTTACACTTGCTGTTAAGTAAATATTCAAAACTTTAGAAGCAAACATTACACACACACACACACACACCTATATATATACCTGCCCCTAAAAAATATGTAAGTAATATTTATATATTGTAATGATATAATTAGCCAACTTAAATTTCATAACGTCTAAATTAGTATTTAATGAGATAATTATGAATTTTTATTTATAAAACTATTTTTATGATTAGATAATTATTATTTTAAGATAGAAAATAATAAATTATTTCCTGGATAAAATGTATATTACGTCCCCCTTATAATTTGAAGTTTCTGCAACCAGTAGAACACCTTAGGAAGTACAGATTAAATATTGGGTTACCGTACTAAATAAGAATAGAATTACAATAATCAAATTTTGTTTGGTATACTAGACTGGTTCTTGCAGATCTTAGAAATTGGAGAATGCCAGATGTGGTTTTACGGCATGATATTTTTATTTTTTAAAGTGTCTAATGACTGCAGCAGTTTATGTCTAAGGAAAGAAAATATAAATTTTTATTGTTAATTTGACTTATTTTGTAAAAAAGATCAGGGACTTCTTTTAGTCGAGGCTTAATTTACAAATGGTATATTTATAAAACAAAAAAAGAATTTGTGTATAATTGTCTGTCTGGATATATACTTATTATGATAGCCAAAACAGTTTTTATCAATATAAACAGGTTTGTTAATCAAGGTAAGAGAAAGTTATACTGTTTAAATAAAAAATGAAATCCATTCTACAATTAAAGAAACTTGTTTGTTAGTTAACAATAACTGATTAGGTTATGTTATATAATATTTTGTATACTATATAATTGTGTTATTTAAATACACACTAGCAAATTAAAGAAATAACTTGGTAAAGTATATTGTTATATTTTGGCTTAATTTGTTAAGTTTAATGGATAAATCTTAATTATTTTATTTTAAACTGTGTCTTCCATATAATTTTAATTAATGTTATGTAATTATCAAATCAAATGAAAAAATATATTTATTTACATTTTTATAAAAAATATACAAAATATATGTAGAAGATGAAAATATTATAATAAAATTTATATAGAAAATATAATAAATTTGTGTTTATTTGTTGTTAAGTTAATAAAATGTTAAAGTAATATATTATAACTATTCCTTCTGTTATATCCTTGAAAAAGCTAAGTTGTTTTAATATCTAAGCTATTAATGATCTGTTTTCAAAATTATATGAAGATTTCACTCCAAAAGATCTTTTTTTGGAAATGATTAAGTAGCTTTTCCAGTAGAGTTGTTAGAAATGTTGTTAATGGTACCCATCGTGTATCGATTTTGGTGCATAGATCAAAAAGATTTCAACAGATTTGTAGGTGAAGTTTATTAAGTACATTAAATTAAAAAAAAAAAAATTTCAATGAATGAACATACGCAATATAATCAAACTTATAATTTGAAAGCATACTAAAGGGATTTTCTAACCTCCTTTAAAATGCATGTTATTAACAATGCTGCTACTGGGTAACATTATAATTTTCACATTATTTTGAAAGCATCTTAATAATTTATAAGTGTTATGACATTTCATCATACTAATTCACGATTTAAAGACCTTTTTCATGAAAGAAAATAGAGCGTTAATTAAAGGGAGATATGTTTCTTCTAAGACCCAAAATGATAAAAAAAAAAAACTTCATAACTGTAGTTACAAAAACCGTAATCTTATGTATTGTTAGATTTTTATCTCTTAGTATATTGGGTACTGCTGATCTGTGCAGTCATTAGCGAAGGCTTCTTTGACTTTTAGTTTGAACATGATCAGTTTGCCATTGAAGTAATATTATACTTACTACAGAGGAATATGCTGATAATGGTGTTCATTTTGGGTGTACATAATAGTATTGCTACAGTTATTGTATAGAATACAAGTATGAAATACGTTTTCCGAATTGCAGGGTTCCAGATCCCAAAACAATTATCGCGATTTTTCATAATCTTCGGGAAAATATACAAGTAAAACTAAGTTATACCAGTTATATGAACTTGTATATAAACATACAAGTTCACTATCTGGTCTTCGTACCACATATGAACAAGCCGTCTTAACATCACACTGTTATTGATGAAATTATTATCGATGCAGTTTAATTCAATGCAGGCATCAATACAAGACGTCTGAAGTAATGTACTTATTTACAACATTGTAATACACTGATATGGTATCCATATTGAGTGTGTATAGTAATAATGCAGCAGTACCATTACCATTACACACATCGTTCATATCAGCTATGAATGATCTATCCAACACCATGCTGTTATTGATAAAATTATTATTGTTTCAATCTAGTTTCAGTACAGGACATCTCTTAAAAGGGATTGAAGTTTCTTATACAATGGTGGAGGATATTAAACAAAACAAGTTTTATTCTTATCATAAACAGCCAGTTTAACATCTATATCCAGGACAAGATATGCTTCGCTTGGAGTTCTGCAACAAGCAGAATACAAATCAACACCTTTGTATATTTTGTTTACCAATGAGACAAATCTTTCTCAAGATGGTACCATCATCATAAACAGTGAGCATATATGGGCAAAAACAAACTTTGATAAAATGGTAATTTTCAATACCAATGTATGGTGCAGTCTTCTTCACAATCAGTTGTTTGGACTGACCGCTTAAATGGTGAGGTCTACTTTCACTTTCTTCAAGAAGAATTCCTACAGCTGCTTAAAGATGTAACTCTAGTGCTGATACACAAAGTATTCTTGCAGCACAGTGGCGTGCCTCCCCACTTTTCTTGTGCCATTTACCTGAGAAATTGATTGATCATGGAGGTCTTTCACCAAGATTGCCTATCTATCATTAGATTTAGATTTTGACGTGACAACGTTACGTCTAATAAATCGGTGAGAGCTGGGAGGCATTCACCGAAATCGCGTCCGTTATTCGAAGCCGCCGTAACGCGGGCTTCGTGCATGTTCGGGACTCTGTTGATCGGAGCTGGCTCGTGCATTCGAACGCTCGGTTACTGTCGCATGTCTTCGTTTCGGTTCGTAACATTCCCGGCTGAG
>JAAAKQ030186487.1:0-12157 GCA_010016005.3 Zanna intricata | reverse complement strand
ACGTCCTTCCAAACATCTAACTGAATCTGCACATCCTCAACCTCATCATCCCAAATCAACATGTCATCTGCAAAAATCATTTTCTTATCCTTTACCCTCTTATTGGTTGTTTATTAAAACAACTTTTATAATTTTTCCTGTAAATCTTTTAATAATAACTGTTCCAAATTTTTTTAATATTATTTTTATACTGCATTTATTCAGTGTTATATTTATTTGGGCATTTTTCAATTTTCAGTCAACTTTTTTAATTAAAGATTTCGTTTTGTTAAAGGTTGAGCCACTGCTTACTCGCGACAAATAAGATTTTTTTTTTCTTTGTTTTTTATGAATCAACTCCTTTTTACCTTCCCTTTAGAGTTGTTCATTATAATAGTTTTTATTTATTTTTTCCGAAGGCGATTTAAGTAATAATTATGTCAAATTTAAAGTTTCTATCTACAGAGAAAACGAATGGATTATGAAGACTGAAGACTGAGTCAGTCAGTGATGGCTATTCCAATTTTGTATTTGTATAATATATAGTTTTCTTTTCGTCTTTTAAGATCAATTCTTTAAGCTTAATCGACACAAAATAAAAAGTATTTCTGTTTTTCAGTATACATTTTTTAAAATTTTTATTTACAATTTCAAACAAATTAATCTTTGAAACAGCCAATTTGTTAATAAAATTAATAATTATCATAATTACTGAAATTAAATCTTGAAATAAAATTATTTAATACTGTTTTTGTTTTTTTTTTTTTTTTGTTGTAGGTAAAATTGAGTTCATTTCTTTAAGTTCTACAATGACATATCAAACGTCATTTTATTGTTATAATGTCTGAGGTATGCAATTGTAACTACTTATTATTAATGATGTATTTTTTAATTTTATGAATAGAGATAATATCAAGTAAAATTGCAAAAATTTAAATAATATTATGCTATGTTTCATCCTAGCTTTCCATTATAACTACGCATTACCTAAAGCTTTTTTTGTTTGATGAAGACATGTGCTGAAAAAATTTTTATATGGATTACGCTAATATAGAAACACATCAAAGCCAATCGTATCTGTTATCAGTTATTATTTTAATTAGCAGTTCTTGTTAAATAAAATATTTTCCATTATCATTCATGGGCCCTTTTACATTCTTTCACAAGTTTACGTATTTTATACCGGTTTTTTTTTTTTTTTTAGTGATAACGTACATTTAGATTATTTTGGACCGGCCGGAATACTAGAAATGTTTTAAATTTTCTTTCGGCTATAGCCTCTGGAGTACTAACTAAAGGTTATTTATTTCGTTTTTTGTTTAAAACTATTCCCGTTGAACGCATTTCCTAACCAAATAGTGTTTATTATTCTTTACTGTAATTCGGAAATTTTTCTGTAAATATTTGACGTGTTTCTTGAAATGATCCAGTTCCCACATAAAATTCCACTGTAGCAACCCATTCCTCGATCGAATAACAAAATCACATTCTCAAAGAACGAAACTAAACTGCACTGATGGATAAACAATTTACGGCTGAATGGAAAGAGTAGTAACGTACAAAACCATTAATAGCGCTAGAAGCAGCAGCGTTGGTAGAAACAATAAGTGAAACTAAAATAACTGCAGTACCTTTGGTTTGGTTTTAAGTTGCTCAACTGTAGATGGTAGAATTACTGGTCAGAAATCTTGTTTCCTATTTAGATACAAATACTTGGAGGAATTTTCTCGGTAGAATGTTTGTCTTGCATTATGATTCCTACAAAGTATAGATTATCCTTACTTATCTTCCAAGTTTCCTTCCAGAAGAATGGATCAAAGATCCTTTTTTTCAGTAAGGAGTATAGGAATGGTGAAGAAGGAATGTATGATCCCTTTTAGTTACTTTATCGTAAGTTTCCACCTACGCTATATTAACCTACCTAAATATGGATAGTAGGACTAGTCCTTTTGGTCTAGTAATTCAGATAACCTAGGTCTTAAAGTTGCACTGGGCCACTACATCTTTGGTATGACCTGATGCGAGGAGCTACCTATAGAGGAAATCAGTACTACATTTTCTATTCGGTTATTGAACTCAAATACTAACACATAAAACATATATTTCTATTTATTACTGTACCATCTAGAACTCAAATTATACACTCAAGTCCTGAATGCTTTTTTTTACTTTTATAATTAAAAGCACCCTGCCACCATACCAACCCTGTGTTCCTGTTCCTAATGAGCTTTACCAGAGGTTGTCTTTTAGAACCTCTAAACTTGATACTATACAGTTTTCACTTTGGTCTCTTGTCAGGATGGCACCGATGCAAATGCCTCAGCAAACATTTCCATTAGTTTATTTAAACTGATGGAACCACTGATCATCTTCCTATGATCTCTTCCCCGCGAATCCCGCTTCTTGTAACACCGAACGTTTCATATAAAAACGCATTCTATATCTAACTGAAATTAGACTTTATCATTCATCATTACTTGATTGACCCTTTAAACTTCATACCAACAAATCAAATGTTGATCGCAACAACAACAGTTTTGTCCTACAATACAGTTTACTCAAGTCCTCGTGATTTATTTAATAATCAAGAAACCTAGATTCACAAATTTAATAATCTTCTAAGTAAAGAGGTTTTCGACCGCTTTCGAGAGCGAGGTCAATACTTACACCCTACTACTCCGCAATTCCATCACAGAGTTGTCCATACATCCATTCTCATACAAACAGCGAATATCTCAGTTAACCGGGTTTCGATGCTAAAACATCTATTTTGGCGAACTAAGCACTCAGGCGGGTTCCTTGCCACTCGAGATGCTATTCTATCTGTACACATCTATAACAGCATCTTATCCCCTCAGCCACTCTCCACAAAGATAAGAATTTAAGAAATCTAGCAACTATGCTCCATTCCCTTTCGGTTTTCTAAGTAATTTGCAGATCAAACCAGAAAAAAATCCTAGCTAGCTCTCTAGCTGCTTTGATACGTTCAGCTTCAGTTGTGTAGACGTATAACATGTGTAGGTCCATAGATATGGCATCATCTTTGGACTTACACACCGGACACAAATAATACAATCAATAATTACTATGCAGATTTCCTTATGTACGAAGATTCTTTCTGGATATCGAACCGTCAATGCTCGGATTATTAAGTGATACACCGGACACAAACAATACGATCTACAATTACTATTCAGATTTCCTTCTGTACAAAGATTTTTTTCTGCATATCGTACCAACAGTGCTCAGACTATAAAGTAATGGAATTGCAGGATATACTTGGTAGTACCTTTTGGCGTTGCTCTTTTGAATTTCAGTCTCAACTTTACCTTGTCTTTATTTTTTTATTTATAAAGCTAGTCTTTGATTTCATACCCAGTACTGAATTTTGTTTAAATAATTAACTCTTGTAAGTAAAATCTTTTATCAAAGAGATTATGAAACATATAAAAGGCTTTAGTCGGAATTTTTTTTATCGTAATATTAATGATATTTACTGTAATGTCGTAATCAGAGTAACGGTGTTATTCAGAATATCATCTTAATTTGAATGGGAACGATTTTATCATTTCCAACACACGTTTATAATTAAATGAATTAACCCATTCATTTTCATTTTTTCGATTTTCATTTTTTTTTTTTTATTTTTTTTTTTTTTATAAATCTACAGTGGGAATTTTTAGGACCTATATAAGCATATTCATTGTTCAAAATTTCTCTATGATTTACTCTACTTATTATGTTGTGACGTAATAACTAACGCTAAGGATTCCTAAAATTTAAGATCTCGTATACTAGTAATTTCACAGCCGTTAAGTAATCTTAAGTAATCTGATAGTGAGCAGAATACATCAGGCAGAGACTGCCTTTTACAAAAAGAAAAATTTATTTACATCGAATAATATTAGCCTTGAGTTGAGAAAGAATTTAATAAGAACATTTGTGTGGAGTATTGCATTATATGGCAGTGAGTTATGGACAATTGGTGAGGCTGAAAAAAGGAGACTTTTGGCTTTTGATGCGTGGTGTTACAGAAGGATGCTGAAGATAAGTTGGATAAAAAAAGTATCAAATGAGGAGGTATTTAGAAGAGCTAATGAACAGAAAAGCTTACTAAAACAATTGAAAAGAAGAAGAGTGCAACTAATAGGACATATTCTTAGATACCAAGGCCTATTTAAAAGGATAATAGAAGGAATGATGGAAGGGAAAAATTGTAGGGGAAGATCATGTTTAGAGTACAGAAAACAGATAATGGATGATATGAACTGTAATTCGTACTGGGAACTAAAGAGAAAAGCTGATAAGAGAGAAGAGTGGAGAGCTCACTGCCAACCAGCTTAAGAGATGTTGACCGGAAAGAAGAAGTAATAAAATCAAATTTTTATATGTGTATTATTTTATGGATATTTAATTACGGATCTAACAGTTTTTTTTTTTGTTAGAGAGAAAGAATTTAAGAAATAATTATACATTTTTATAATATCCTTTCAATTTTTTTTATTTGTTATATTAATTTTATTATTATTACTACTACACTCTCTAGTATTAATCTAAGTATACTAATATAAGAATACATTTTTTAGCATTTATGTAAAGTAAATTAAAATTTTATATTATGTAGTTCTAACTGCTGCATTGCTGCATCATGACCTTCGCTAATATACTGTATATTTAAAGTTAAAAAACAGCAGTTATCACTCCCACTTTACTTCGTTCATTTGTATTCCTTACAAACTTACTGCATTGTTTTTTCTTTATTTACTTTTTAAATAGATTTTCTTACATTATCGTGTTTGTAGGTTACAGAAAAATTGAATTTTTATTTTTTTTTTTTTTTTAGTTTACTTTTTCATAGCGTATAGTATAAGGAGATTATACTAATTTATAAATTAATCTTGGACTTTTTTTTTTCAATGAAAAACTAAATTTTATACTTCCTTCTTACCAGGAATTTTTATCATTTATAATTAGGAATTAAATAATTAGAATGGCGTACATTATTGTTGTTTCATAAATCTTAAGTCAGAATACGTCAAGCATAGATTAGATTTTATGAAATTTTTACTTTCCTGGCCCCTTATACCTTTATATTTATGTTTCAAGAAGAAAAGTATAGTAATTAATCACTTCTCAGGAGTGGTCGACATGAGTTTGTACAAGACTACAACTTCATTGAGATCATCCTCATTCATCTTCTGAAATAATACCTTACGGTAGTTCCGGAGGCTAAACAGATAAAGAGAGAATAGTAATCAATCAAAAATTGGAAAAATCTTTTTTCACTTCTCGACGTTTCATAACCCAGGGATACCAGAAAATAAAAAAAAAAAGGTTGTCTAATTTTCGAACGTAAGTAAGTACATGTGTGTTTTTTTTAACCTCCGTTAACCACCGTTAAGGTATATCTTAGAGGATGAAATGAATGAATTGTAGCGTATGTGAAAAATTCCATGCCTAACCGGGATTTGAAAACCTGGGATCTCCGGATGAAAGGCCGAGACGCTACCATTCGCGTTACGGAGGCCGGAATGTACATGTGGTAGCATATTGATATTTAATAACTTTTGATTGGATAAATGGATTTTGCTGGAATTCGGTACGGAGACTCGTATACGTGGTGCAATTAGTTGGTATACTTTTGGGATAAATATCTCGAAAGGCTGGGATTCATATCTATGAATCCCACCCATCCCAAAATTTTGAGAAAACTGGATCCAAAGAATTCTTTGGATCCAGTTTTCTCAAAATTTTAAAAAAGTTTCCCACAAAGTTTCCTTTTTCTAAAAATCAAAAAAGATATTTTTTTATTTATTGCATATTTCATCGCTATTTCAATTCTTTTTGAAGTGAAAACTTTTTTTAGCGCGTTATGCCGGACACTTTTGTGATAGACTTTTGCATGCAGAAAAAATAGCTGACTCGTAATCAAAAAATCGTCACGATTGAATATATATATATATACAGGAAGATATGAAGCGAGAATTTATACATTTATGCATATAATAGATACATAGAATGAGAGGTGTGAGAAAAACACCGATGATCCGTCGGTGATTCCCGATACACTTCTCTTTTTTTCTTTCTCTCTCTTTCTGTACACTTATGCATATGCGCATATACGTTTACATCAATATACAGTAAAGAAAAAGTTAATTCCACTTGTCTTTCTTTCTCCCTTTCTGTATACCAGTACGCATATACGTATATTGCCGGCCTCCGTGGCTGAGTGGTAGCGTCTCAGCGTTTCATTCGGAGGTCCCGGGTTCGAATCCTGGTCAGGCATGGTATTTTTCACGCATGCTACAATTCATTCATCTCATCCTCTGAAGATATAACTTAACGGTGGTTCCGGAAGTTAAACAAAAAAAATAAAAAATAAAAAAATACATTTATTAATGTATACGTACATGCGTACTGGTAATACAATTATTTGATTAACCATTACACTATATTGCAGATTTCTTAAGAAATCTATTAAGTCCTTTTAAATGAATAATCACATACATTAGAATCAACAATATAACCAAATATAATTATTAACCAATGATTGTTACTCATTGTTTTTTTCACTTCAATTGGCCAGTACCGCGACTGGCTACTTTTTTTAAATAAAACTTTTAAGAACAGTGTATAACCTGATTTTTTATGAACTGAAATATTTTATCGATTTCTTTATACACGGGGCGTCCCTTCTCCTACCAATCTGAGGTTTTTCTTTTAGCCATTCCGATATCGCAGTATTTAAAATAAGACGAAACAAAATTTAAATAAAAATCTAATTAAGGCATTTTCACAAACGCTATAAATCATTCATCTCATCCTCTTATGTAATACCTAATCATTTACGGAGTTAAAAAAAAAAAAAAAAAATTATTAGTTTATTATTTTTTTTATTGCGTGATTCTTAGTGCGTTATAAATAGTTACAAATTGTATCTAGAATGGTGTTAAAATGCCGTTACCTATATTCTCGCGGTTAAAAATATTGATAGAATAAAAAAATGTTATAAGATCTTGAAAATTAAAGTAAAAGAAGCACACTTGAGTAAGATAAAGAACGGGCAGTGTATAGTCGTGAACCCACCGGGTTGGTCTAGTGGTTAACGCGACATCGCAAATCAGCTGATTTCGAAGTCAAGAGTTCTAAGGTTCAAATCCTACTAAAGTTAAACATTTTTAAACGGATTTTAATACTAGATCGTAGATACCGGTGTTCTATGGTGGTTGGGTTTCAATTAACCACACTTCTCAGGAGTGGTCGACATGAGATTTTACAAGACTACACTTCATTCTCATTCATACAAATCATCCTCTGAAGTAATACCTTACGGTAGTTCCGGAAGCTAAACAGATAAAGAGAGTGTATAGTCGTAACGGTTGCAACGCGCTAACACCTATTCTGATAATCATAAAATGATGTATCTAGCTATCTATGTTCGGTATTAAACAGACCGAAGAGTATAGGTCACTTATGTTAAATTTATTGTATATACTTTTCCGTTTAATGTATTTTATAATTACAGTATTTGCTATATAGTGTCACCTTCACATGTTCGTTAACTAGGTTAGTACAGTAATTACTTGTTGCTTAAAAACTTAACAGCTCTTTTCCTTTTTTTATTAATTTTAAATTATGCTATTGTTTTAATATTTTAAAGTAATTCTACTTTAATTATCGGATGGACAGCCTCAGCGGTGCGAGTAGTAGCGTCTTAGCCTGGAGGCTAAACTTTATTCATCTGGAGGTTTAAACTTTATTTTTAAACTTTAAAATTTTGAAACTAAAAAAAAAAAATATTTGAAAAAGTAATAACTACTAGAGATAAGAAACCCATGAAATAAAATAATATTTGTACTTTTATCTGTTGTATACTAAATTATTTTAAATAATTAGATTATAATTAGTTTGTACCAATTACTACAAAAATTGAGTACAAAAACTTTCAATTCAAAATGATGATTAAAATAGGTGTAAAATACAAAAAAAAAAAAAAAATATATATCCAAAATATTTATTATGTTAATTTATTATGTACTTGTACAAAAAGGTACTTAAAATTAAAGACAGTAAAAATAACTGGTTGAACAGTTATGGTGGTGGCAGTTCTGCTGCCACCACCAACCCACCAAACTGAATACAACTAGTAACAATATTTTTAATAAAAATCTATTTTGTAGTGAAAAATAATTTATTTTTTTGTAAAAATCCTGATATAATTTGATAAAGATTAAATTTAATATGTTTTATCATATAGCTTTATCTTCTGATTTTATATTTACATTTACTTTTTATAATTCTCTCACATTTACTATTAATGATAATATTTTAATTATTGAAATGTACATATAATCTGTTTTAATGATTAAATTCTTTTCTATTGTGAAGGAAACATTTTACAGTAGGGAAGCAAGAATTCGTAAGTTTTAGTTGCTGAACAATAACTAGTTAAAACATTTAAATTTAAGCGTATACAGTATAATTTGATTATAAATTGTTGTCATATAAGATTCAAAGTAAGTCGAAGTATGCACAACTTTGTAAGCCCTATTAAATTAAGTCTTCAACACACACACACACACACACACACACATATATATATATATATATATATATATATACTGATAAAGAACATAAATTGATTAATTTCAGAGAAAGTTTTAACCCAATAAATTTACCATTTATAAATCTGCAGGTCCCAGGTTTGAATTCCAGCCAGACATTGCAGTTTTCATACAGTATTTCCATTTCCATATTCTCATATACAAGCTTCTGTGGTGAGTTATTTCATCAGGCAAAAAAAAAAAAAATATATATATATAACTATATATATATAAACAGATTTTTGATAAAAGCTTATTACGGTTGTACAGTGTGTATGATGGAAATAAAAGCTTATTTGCATGAGGCAGACAGTCGCTGTGCAGGCCATTATATTATACATTTCTTGTAACATTAGTCTCATTCAGAAACCAAGTATTCTACAATACGGTGTTGTCATTTTGTTTAATTTCAGAAAATAATTTGTTTAAAAAATATTTAGCGTACTTATAAATATTTCTTACTGTGTACAGTAAAAAAATGATTAGTTTATCCTTATATTAATAGATTATTCTTAAACTCCCTCTATCGAGTGATCACCATAAAATGAATGAATACTTTATACGAATAAAGGTTATCAAAGTATTTTGAGTTATATTTATACACACTTATAATGAGTATTGGTATAGATCATTCGTTCTCAAGGTGGGCGATAACCCCTCTCTTGGAGGGGCTAGTGGTCTTCAGGGAGGTATTAGAAGGCCCGTAGAAAATTGGAGGCATTCAGATGGTCTACAAAGGTGATGGCTGATTAAAAAAAAAAGGAAAAAGTTATGTTTTCTTGATATTTACACGTTAAAAAAATAATTGCAATTGCTGTTTTCAAGAACACATCTTAAAAACAGCAGTTGTAATTATTATTTTTACGGATGGTAAGGTTAAACATTTTGGGGGGTGCTAGAAAATTTTTGATTCTTAATGTGGGCGGTGGGCAAAAAAGTTTGAGAATCAATGTTACAGATGATGTTTATAGTAATGAACATCATTGTTAAATAATAAGCCTGTATCCTCAATTTAACTTAAGTTATCATTTAACTTAAATCAAATTAAGTTAATTTTCAATTAACTGATTTAGTTTAATTCTTGACGTGACCTTGCACAAATGGTATAAGTAAATTTTTTCGTTCTATGGCAAATTAGTAAATATTTTGTATGTATTAATGGATTTGTTTGTAATTTTTTTTTTGCGTTTTTTGTTAGTGAATTTTTTTTTTGCAATGGCAAAATTTAAATCTCTAAATATAATGATATTTAGGGTATATTATGATTAGTAAGCAAAGAGAGGGCTTGTGAATGGTGGTAGATTTTGGGTGGAGGGTGGACAGAAGCCCTGAACAAATATAAGATATATTTATTATATGCCTTGTGTATGAAAAAAAAATAAAAAGCACCATAATCAAGCTCATGAGTAGGTAATAATATTACACAAGTTTATGAAGAAAGAAGCTATAAAGATAGGAAAATTATTAGACGACAAACATTTATTATACATTCAAAAAAGGTGAAGAAATAGCAGCTTGTGGGATTTAAAGATCTGAAGTTAAAAAACTTTGAAAAGAAAAGCAGTATCTTCTTAAATCAAAATCACAGTTGTGTTCACTCAGCATACAAAAAACCAACATTTCAAAACCAGTTAGTAGATTAGTCAGTATAGATTAAGTTATAAAACGAACAGTTAAACGAGTTTAATGCAAAACATAATGAACTGTTTACATTAAATAAATTATGTGAAGAACTTTGAATATTCAATTTAAAGGTTAAGCATTAATTGATGTAGCATCAACACACAACAGTTTATTGTATCAAAATTGTGTGATATCGACCAAAAAATGTGATAATACAAGAGCGTTATGATGGGCCTTTCCTATGTGTCTTAGTTGTTGGCAACAATTAAATGATAATGAAGAGATTCTCTTTCATTCTTGATCAGTAAATATTGATCAGTTTTCTGTAACATTGGAAAAAATTCTTCATAAGTCTATTCTGTTAATTTTATTGCTTTGGGTTTTTTTTTTAGAGAGATTACCAATATATACAAACTGGGTTTTGATATGAAGATTGTATCTGATTGTTTAGCTATGTTGATGGGGAGGGGGGAATTTATACCATTCTTTATTTTTAAATAGATTGCCATTTGAATAACATATGATTTTGAATAGCATGATAAATATTTTTACAGCCTAAATATTCAGTGATATCATGCCTTTTAAACTAAAATTTTTTTTGTTACTAACTAATGTGCTTGATAATGAAATTATAGTATTCTAAAGCAGAAGCTTCAACAGCAAATTGAAATTTTTTATGAACAACAGATACAATAATATGGAAAGTAAAGATAAATCTCAATCATATTTATACAATTCTAATATGTGAATACTATTACCACAACAGGATGTATGTTTAAAATGTAAATGGATGTTCTTTTTTGCTAAATACTTATTATTTTAATCGTATGGAGTGTGACGCTCTGTGATGCTGTAACATGGACGATGAGAAAAGCAGACAGAAAACAAATTTAGCCTTTTGAGATATGGATGTGGTGCGGAATAATAAATGTCAGATAGTAAGACCACGTAACAAATGAAGTATTGAGGAGAACTGGAGAGAACAGGAAAGTTTACAATATTATAAAATTTCACTAAATGCAATTTAACGTACTGAAAACTTGTTTTATTTTCCTCTTATATGGTTTGTAAAATTATATTTTATAACATTTTGGAAATATGTTCTTAAATACAAATTACACAGCTCTAGTTAATATGTAAATAAACTATATTGTGTAACTAAAGGTACTTAAAACCATAATTTAATTAGATTAAAAATAATTAACTTCATAACACCAACACCAAATAAAGAGATATTTTGTAGGATTTATTTTTACATATGCAGTCCACTTTACAACACTATACCTAATGAAATCAAGAACTTTACTTATAGAAAATTTAAATCTAGTATTAAATAATGGCTTTTAAGAAAAGATAATGTTGAATGTTTATTTCTTTAAGCTCACACATACATATATTCTATATATTCTTCTTTTTAAATCTACAAACATTTGAATAAATAAAATAAGTGAAATTTAGAGTTGGTATTTTGGAGTGTTAAAATACTCAAAACTTCTGATAGTATCAAGGTTTGTTGGTCGGCATAAGTTGGATGTTAATTCTTATTGCTAAGTAATAAGTATGTGTGTTATTTCATTTACTTCTGATCTATGAAGTACAGTGCCATTTTAATATTTTTAAATTTTTTTATTCATATAGTCAATTAAAATGTGATGTTAACTTCCATATTGATTTTTTTCTTAGGATTACCTAATTTAATTTCTCTTCATGTTTAAAAGAAACTATTAAACAAATTGTATCAGAACTATATGTATTAGAAACCCTGTTAATATTACTATTTTTTAAGTAAAATTAACCATTGATTTAAGAATTTTTTTTTTGTATGAAAATACAGGGTGTCCCATTTAAAACGCAACCCATCAATCACTCATCCATGAAATTTCAAAAGTCAAGCTTACTCCCCTACTCGTTATTGAAATGGACTCGTCCAACATCTGAACATCGCGGCGACG
>JAAAKQ030186476.1:0-12157 GCA_010016005.3 Zanna intricata | reverse complement strand
GATTATCTACCTCAGGGCACTAATATTATTATTAATCATTATTGATTAATAATTTGTCATTTATTAATAATTAATTAATCAATCATTGATTATTAAAATTAAAAAAAAAAAACGATGTATTCCTTTAATTCTGCAATAAATAATTTATAAAAATAATAATAATAATAATAACAATAATAATAATAATAATTTATTTATTTATTAAAATATATACAATTAAAAACTGATTTACCAATGTCAGTATTGTCTCCTTCTAGCTAAATCTAGCTAATTGTAGGAGTTAATTTAGATTGCGTATGAAAATCAATGTACGTATCATTAATAAAAATGAAACAGAATTATCAATAATTACAACAAAAATAACGATAATGACAATACAAATAATGATAATACTGTATTATAAAAAAAGAAAAAGAAAAAACAAACAAAATCAAGTATATGAGAATCTGAATTATAATTTAAATCCAACTCGGATCAGACCCATTACACTTATGACTAGACAGAACATTACAAAATAATAATAATAAAGTAAAATAAAAATAATATATATTAATATAATTATAATATTTTAATATAATAAATAATATATATATATATATATATATATATATGTATATATATTATTTATTATATATATATATATAATAGATTGAAAGTCTGAAGGATTGTAACACACAGACACTGAAGACTCAAAAACATATTGACAGGTTCAAAACCCTACCCTCCAACGTACATATCTGTGTTAAATGAATATATTTAAAATTTCATGATGCGTGTCTCAAATTAAATTTTTAGGTGCATAGTAATTTAATACCGCTTAGATATATAAGTTTCCGATAAGTTGACATTTAAGTTATTAAACGTTTCTATTATTAATAAAAAAAGAAGTTATTAAACACAATCTAAATAAAAGTATAAGTTTTATTTTAGCTGTAACTTAACGTAAGATTTATGAAATATTCATTATGCAGTAATATACTATATATATATTATGTAAAATTATTAGTCATTTTCTCTTTCTTTTGTTAACGATTTGCTGTACTGTTCTACCATCAAATAACATATTTGCAATGAAATTAGTTTTGATATTAGTGTTGCCGATAGTTGTTAGATTATAGTAGTGTATTAATTTTGTAAGCCTAAAGTAAAGTTTGGGGCAACAACACTGTTTGGTGGGGATTAGTGGCGAGCTATAAATCAATATATACTTGGAATGGGAGAAAGGAAAGTGGTAGGAGGATCGTGTTATGGATGAAGGAAGGGTATGGTAGTGTTGAGGGTGAAACGGAGTAGGGTGAGATCGTTGTGTTTGCATGACAAAAGCAGTGTCCAGGTGTCGTAATGCAACTCTCTCATACAGCTTACTATTCTACGTTTCTGCGCTGTTGTCATCGCTATTACAGAGTGCTCTAGCATGTGGACACTCAAAATATATATAGATAAAATACACTTTAACACACATAAGCGCGTGCGCGCGCAACAGAGAGAAAGAGAGAGAGTGATGATTATTTTGTGCCTTTCTTCCTTTTTTGCATCATCACTTTTTCAAATATTTTTGATCTAAGATTAAAAAAAAGGACTGTGATGTAACTTCTTTTCAATCTTTTCCCCAACCATCGTTTATTATCTTATGTTTACTTTATTTTTTCAACAAGTTAAGGTAATAAATAATTGTTATGAGGATTGTATTTAAACATTTATATTCAAATATTTAAATATTTCTATTTATCAAAAATTTCAATCTTTCTGATACTGATTTATATATGATTTATTGTAATCTGATGTAAGTTAAAATTGCACATTTAAAATCATAGGTTGTGATAACTCTTAAATTTAATGGAAAGAAATAATTCCATTTTTTAAATCCATTCAAGTAAAATATAACATTTAAATAATAATTTTAAGTTATGAAAGAGAAACCGAAGTTGAATCATGCAGCAATCAGCATGAATGTAAAATTACTGATATAATTAATTAAATCCTAGAAAAATAAATTCTTCATTAATGAAATGAACACAAATTACTCTTTTATCAAACATAGGAGGTAGTAAATAAACAAAAAGTAAGATATTAAGAAAGTCTTTAATGTAGAAAAATGAAAATTTGCTTGTAATTAATAAAAATTCTATAAAAGGAATAAGTAGAAAATGTAAAAAAAATTTAAATTTATTATTATGCTATATAGAAACTACTTATTTTAATAAACTATTCTTAGTATTACTGCTATACTTAGTATTAAACTGCTTAGTATTATTTAGTATTCGTAGAAAATTGAACGCAATCAATATCTCCCAATAAAAGGATTAGGAATTATTAATTTTATAGTTTTGCAAAAAATAAGGAGTAATACGAGGTGCGAAGTTAAAGTGTTATTTATCTTTTATTTTATGACTAAATACTTAATAAAGACAGGAGTAGTACTTGTATTAAATCGAATGATTAAATACATTACATGTGCTATATTTAAAAAATTGATATGTCGGTGATGGTAACAATAATAATCTGATACCGATAACAATTGTTATTACATAGCTCTCATGTTCTGATTTCGATGCCTCGGAGATAGATAGATAGATAATAGTGGCCTCACGGTTGCGTTTTCACTGACTGTTCTGTCTGTATGTTTGCGGGGGCGTATTACATTGATGTTCATAGTGACAGTGATTAATAGTTTATTGAACCACGGACACTTTGTCCCTTGTCGTTTCATATATCATGCTACATGCGCGTACGTGCTTACATACATACATACATCGACATAAGCTTACATTCATTAGGGGCGACATACTAAGTCGCACTGTTGATAAACTAGCGGTTTACACAGAATAAAAAATGTCTTTATTCATTCAGTAGGTCATTGAAAATTATGAATAAATAATTAGTATTTTCTAACGATCGCAGTTTTTATAAATTTTAATACTAGGTTCAGACAAATTCTGCTTTCATTAATGAAGGCTAATATGTCATTTTTGCCACCTTAGTCATCTACTAACTTAGTTCTTGCCCTTAAACGTATTTTTATAATTTATCTTTATAATTATAAATTTCTGAAACGCATAACGCACAGTTAGTTTTAGAAATTTGGAAGCGTACAAATCTAAAATACTTTCAGGTTTTACTGAATAACAAAGTACATAATAACTCCGTTCATGATTGTCCACAAATTAAGTTCTCTTTTTGTAATGATTAGCGTTCGGTTCTTTCTTAGAGCATTTTTAGATTTTTGAGGAGCCATTTTAAAATTTTTTGATATTTTATTATATGAGACATATTAACATTCTTGAGTTTTTATTGGAATTTGGATGATTTTTTGTTTCGGAAAACTGTAGTCCCTTTTTAACTCTCTTCATCCCTATCTTCCCTTTCCTGCCAGTACTTCGTAAATCTCTCACTGGCCTTTTTCTTGAATTCTTCTTTCTTGGTTTTTCTGGTCCTTCTTCTGGGTAGAAAAATTTCCTTTCCGAGATTTTTTCTTGATTAATTTCCGATTTTGTGAATATAGATTTTCAATCTCTGCTTATTTAAGTCTTTCTTAACCTTATTATATTTACTAGTTAATCCTATTAGCGATCAATCCTTAACATGCGGTTTGTAAAAGCTAATCTCCTCCTTGTATTATATTATATATATATATTTTTTTTTTTCAATTTCTGGTGTAGCTGAAATTTAAAGAAATAATTTTAAAAATTTAACTGCTTATGACTTTTAGATAATAATTTAACAAATCCACTGCAATTCTAAATAATTCCGAATAACTATTTAAAACACTGCTATTCTAAATAAAATGAAAGAAAGAGAATCATCCATCAAGTAGTTGTAATTTTTTTACATTCTTGATTACTTTTGTAAACTTGTGTCTTTTTCCAGAGAAAATATCAGAACATAAGTTACACAATAAACTAATTGCTGGTTCTTTTATACATTAGAAAACTGTTGTCTGATTAACATTTATAAGAAATATTAACAAAATATTTGTTTCAAATATTCGTATTTTACTCTCACATGTGAACACCAAAATCGGTGTTTATTACTTGCATAATTCTCTTTGGAAACCCATAAATTTATAAGTATTCTTATTATTTGTCAGTAAACTACTGACTGGATATAAGACTGGATATAAGTGTAAAGAAAATTATAATATATGAATATATATCTTTGAATGAATATCGAAATTTAAAACTCTGGATTTTGTTTTTCACTTTTAACGATATGTTTCTGATTTAATCTGCGTACTGAATATTTATTTACTTCTACTTTATAATAATTTAGTTTTTCTCTAAAACTCTTGTTTTTTAAGTCCCGTAGTTTTTTCTTTGAAGATAGATTTCCCGTTGGCAGTAGGCGGAGTTAAAATAAAAAATTATGTGTAATAACAATAGACATGATGATGATGATGAGGGATGATTTGGCAGCCAGTGGCAGCGGGAGCACATAAAAAAGGGTCGACAGCGAGCGGTTACTGCCTTAGATATCGGAATATACCGAGTAGCACATACGACCAGGTGGCTGGAAGTGTTAGAGGAGTGCAGCTGGGAGCAAACCATGTCAGCACCTGAGAAGAAAGAAATACCAACAACCGGATCACATGCAGTCCAAAGCAACTCGCCCGTTATTTTAATGCAGGATATAATTCAATCTTGTGATTGATTTAACCTTGTAATTAAAAGTCTGTCTGAAAAAAACTATAATGACATTGTTTACGGCTCTGAGGTAAAAGTCACTAATTAAATTTGTATCTCACCATTTTATAGCTTAAACAAACATAAATTTTAAAATAAATGTTATACGCCATTTACATACGCCACCACGGAGTCATTGTAGGGTGTGTCGAGCTCGGACCCAGGACACTATCCGTCCCAGGCTAGCTAACAGGCTAACAGGCTCCGCCGAGGTGTTGTTAGGGGTAAAATGACCTGCCCCCTACCGACTAAATCTCCCTCACCGCTCTTCTCCACCCCGAGATCGGACCCGCAATTAAGCATAATGCAGTCTCGGAGAGAAATGAATCCGACATCTTCTTGCGGAAGCAAAAACTTGCTTCCGCAATGCGTGGGATAGACTACCTTTTTCACTGTACGTGCAGTAACTATACTAGTACTAATTTTTTTTGAATGCTATATTGTTGAGTTTAAAAAGAAATAAAGATTAAATTATAAAAATAGTAGAAAACAAAAAAGAAAAAAAAACATTCATATAGCCAAAGATTTGTTTTGCAAATTAATTTTTAAGATAATATTTTGAAAACCTAACAACTTGAGGTAGCTCTAACCTGAAAGAATTTTTTATTTATCTCACATGAAGGTCTTTAAAATATAATTTTACTACTTTAATGTACTATAAATTTTTTTTGTTTACCTAAAATACACGTAAATATAAGCAGTAGATTTTGATGTTTTGAATTGTGATTAAATAATCGCCATAAGTCTGTTTTAATACCCTAACGAATATATGTACAACAATATTACAGAGTACAGATCAAATTCTAATATCCTTTTATTTTAACCGGATAGAGTATTTTATTTTCTTTCTATGTTAATATTTTTTTTTAATAGTATTGACACACACAAAAAAAAATTATTACTGGAAATAAATAATAATTGAATATAAGCAATTCGACTTCGGGATTCAGTTATAATTTTATTTTCAATTGTACACTAAATATAGGAAAATAAATACCAAAATTAAGCAGAAAATTTCTGCTTTAATTCTAGTTCAATTATTTCTCATACTTAAAATGTTCAAAAGCATCTGAAGTCTTTCTTTCTAAGGTCATTATTAGTAATAATCTTTAAATGTTAATGCTGTCATTAAAAATGCTTGTGTGGATCAAATATTTTTAGTACCCTATTTTTGTTATTCTTTACATTGCAAATTTGTAGATTTTGTTGATTATTAGCTCTAATAACTGATGGTAGTAGTTTTTTTTTCTGCAGTTATAATTTATTTTTATCCCCAAGTATGATTTTAATTTCTAATATATTTTTTTTTAAGTTATTATTTCTATCTACTAAAATAATTTAGTAGAACGCAACTTAAATAGGCTGAATAACTACAGCAGAACAACATTTTATTACTTTTATTTTTCTCAGAATAGTGTCTATTTTTCAAAATTTTTTTTGGTTATGTATGAAAAATTATATATTTCTAAAAATGATACTACAATTAATTACAATCTCATTGTAATTGAAAAACTTTACTACAACTTCTGAGCTTAATTTTTTTTTCTTAGTTGAATCATTTTCTTGCAAAAACATTGAAGAAGTGATCATAAAATGATAAAAGATGAAACTTAACGTATTAAAAAAACGTATCCACTTATATAGTTTTGTTTTGGATGAGTCTTTATTGGAAGAATTCAATCAGTAAGAAATCATTCTCACCGTAACTTTTTAATTCACTTGCACAACATTACAGATTAAACAAAATATAAAAAGTTAATAATTATATGAAAATTATCTAAAAGATCTAGAAATATATAATACCATAAAACAACAAGTATATGTATTTTTAATCAACATCACGTGATCAATTTTTCATAAATTTAGTTTTCAAATTTAAAAAAATAATATTGATCTTCTGCTGCTTTGGTTTTTAAATCAAATTAGATTAAAAAAAAAATGTTTTGGAGGATTGTCTTAAAAGAGTTAATTAATAGTAATTATATTATGTTACGAGCTTATAATGATGCCTATTATTTCACGAAAGCGAAGTATGTTACTTAACGAGCCTTGGCGAATATAGTAAATTTCGCAGGAATGCAATGACTATTATAGAGTGTAGCGTACTGTGTTTTAAAAATAAATTAAACAATTCATTTCTATAAATTGTGACTTTTCTTTAATATTGATCGGCGTACTTTCAAATTAATCTTTGCTTGCTAACTGCTAATTCGGATTAAAATCCAAGTAATAAAACTGCTGATACATTAAACAGTCCTCGTTTTTGACTGGTTAGTTGTTCAACACCTGTATCATAATGAAATAATGACCCTCATTATAATAGAGGTTCTAGTCAGGTAATTAAGAAATTATAATACAGATGTAGAAAACATTTTTTTTTTATTATTTAATTAAAAAAAAATACAAAAATTTACTATTATATGAATCTCTCTCTGCCTGATTTTCTTACTTTCTTAGTTTATAAACATTTCCATTTTTCATTTATATTTAAAAAATGGTTACCTTTTCTGTGTAAAAAATTATGTTAAAATAAATATTACAGAAAACAGTACATTGTATACAATTTCGTAACGAATAGAGAATATGTTTTCTTTGCGATTTTATTCGGGTAGGACTAATTAGTATACAGTATTAGTAAATACAGACTTCTGTAGAATTGATATTTTAATTATTCTATGGTCCTTTTTTTTGTTTAGAATAAAAACCGAAACCATAACTAAAATTTATATTTGATTTTTATATCTGTATTTTACACCTTCTGTTGTAATTAAAATATTGTAGACATTTTAATATTTCTTTAATTTAAGCAATGATCTTGAATTGCAAACAATACACGTTCCAGTTTATTTTATTTATTTTTTATTCTAGTTATGCCTCTTCTATAGTTATAAATCAAAAGTTAACAGTGAAATAATATCAAAAGAAATTAAAATCGGGTCGAACTTGTTCATTACATGGACGATACTTCAATTTCTTTTCTACTTAAAGGAAAACAAATAACTATGTTTCTATATATTGCTACTTTTCTACATTATATAGTCATTATTTTAGTAACAAATATAATTCGATTAATATATTTTTTGTTATATGAAAATAAATATGCATGTAGAATAAACATGATCGTGTAACTAAGGAAGAAAACACATGCTTAGTGAAATGTATCAAACATAAAAGTTTTAAAATATACATTTAGAATATATCTGTTTCTGTGTACATTATAGAATTTTGTTGTTGTCTTTATAATAAAACGATATCTAAAATAACAAAAAAAGATTCATTCATATTTCTAATTTACCTGGAGAAATTACATAGTGGCATCCTACAATAGACAATTATTCTTGTGTTTACTATCTATCATATAAATCCTTGTCGATTAGTAATGATAATTAAGATATAGAGTTGTTTTGCTGGTTAACAAAAGTATTTTATGCCCATTAAAAGGACAATCGATAAGAGGAACAAGTTTTACTCATCTAATTCATCATTCATTTTGTGATATCGCGTACTCAATAAAAATAATAAAATTTTTGCCGGTTGTGTTTTCTTCATTTTCGAAGGGGATGATTGTGAACAGGGCTGCTGCGAGATCTACGGTAGCTAGCTTGTGAAACCCCCACAGTAGGGGGCCCTTAGGAAAAGAGAGTATAAAAAATATCTTCTCTTTCTATAATGCCCCCTTCTCAGGCTATTGTGTAGCCCGCTCGCTCTTTTCAATGGGGCTTTGCAGGAAGGAGGGTGAGTTACCGAGTGAGTGAGCGGTAGGACGGAGGGATAAGGGGAGTACGACCTGAACATCGACGTGTTTTTCTATCGAGAGCTGTTTTCTTCCTGCCAGCTAGCAGACCCTCTACCACCCTGCCTGCATCGCTTGCTGTGCTGCATGGCTTGCCAGCCCTGCTCTAGTATTTTTCAATTTCGATGATGGGGAAGTAGTAGTAGGTTGAAGGGGGCTTAAACAACATTCCTTCGGTGAAGCACTACGGCTCTCAAATTAGTTCTCACGTCTGCTATGTCGATTCTCTCTAATCGAAATAAAAAAAAATAATAAAAAATAAAATAAAAATGTATAAACAGCATTTTAAGTAATTTGATAATTGCATCTAATAGAAGAGTGACTAACGAGAACCTGAACCATTTTTGTTTAATGGTCGTTATTTTATTCTCTTTGACGATTTTTTTTAACCTCGTCATCATTCGTTTACACTCCAATCACAATAATCTTATAAATGGATTAGGTTCATTGAAAATATTTTAAATTAACAAAGTTCAAATTGGCGGAAAATAGAAGTGGCTTTGTTATTTACATTTTGTTTTGAATTTATGCAGCTTACATTGTCATTTACGTACTATTAAGTGTTAAATTATTGAAAATAACAATTTTCATTACCTTAGTAAGATAAAATTAATATTACTATGATTTTTCGTGTATCATGTGATTGTTTACTTATATTAAATACTTAATTAGACTTTAATTAAGTTACTTTGTAGTTGTACGATGAATACTGTTACTACAGATAAACCTCAAAACAATTAGCATTTTTTAGTCCCTGTGTCTTTTTTTAATTACAGTTTAAAATAACGTCTGAAAATAAGAGAATCATAGTTCTAAATTCATATGTACATCGCATTTTTATACATACAATATATTCATTTCCGAAATAAATAAAACATATTTTGTTGATAGATAAGATTAAAAAAATATATATTTGTTTAAAATTGATGTTTGTAGTATAAATAATAAGTGTCAATTTTTTTTTTTTTTTTTGCTTTTACATCAAATTGGTTTTAGAAGTAAGGACATTATAATCAAAATTATCTAAATCGTTCATCACAATTTGGGGAAAATTTAATTTTATTAGTTTTTACTGGTTTTTATTTGGGTGACGCCTTTATCGTTGAGATTTTTCGATCAGTGTGTCCGATGCTGTGTGAATAATAGAAAGATTACACTTTTATTTTCCGATAGTAGAAGGACGTAATGTCTATTTTTTATGCATAGAATACACGTTATTTTTTATTTATAAAAGAGATTTACTTTTTATTAGACAGTTAAGTTATATTCTTTAGAATAGACTTTTTTATAATTTTATTTAATAAGTAGATCTTAAGTTACCGTAACGATAATTATTTTTTTTTTTTTTAATTAATGTAATATTTGTTATTGAAGTGTTGCAAAGATTGTTTTAAATCTCCGGCTTGTTAAAGTAATGAACCTTTTAGTGAAATTTCTCGTATATGTGGGCTTTCATATTCAGTAATGAGCGTCTAGTTTCATGGCATGATTGCTTCATAATCTTACTTTTTTTTAAGAGAAACTTGTTTTCGGAATATTTAAGTCGTCTGTAAGTCATATTGCATTTGTACAAAGGAGTGGTGATGTAGCAGTTGCGGTTTAGATTCGAATGAATTGCCACTTTAGGTGATACCTCATTAGGGCCAGTCATCCTGGCCACAGATTGATTGTTTGACGTTCTTCCTCCAAGGTTACTCTATTAATTATTACAGGAGATGGTAGTACTCGAGTGAAGATCGGGCGGTGTGGCGTGATAGATGAGGAGTTAAGAGGAGGCGATGTCGACCGCGCGTAAAGGTGGGCACTCATTACGCCGTCCTGTTGATAATGATGTGGCGATCTCGCTACCCTCTAGCGAGAAACCCTCCAATTAAAAACTACCCTCTTACCGCGCGCATAATCTGATTTCGAGTTCCTTCATTTGGTCGGAGGGAAGGTTCGAGTTCATTAAAAATAATCATGAAGTAAAAAAGATGTTGCATTGCATTGCGTTACTCTGAGAGGAGAGTGAGGATTCTTTTCACAAACCACTCCAGCGAGAGACCGGCAAATAATGATGCCACAATACAGAATCTACACTACACAAATTCATTCCATATTACATGGTTCATTAGTATTAAAATGTCGCAAATAAAGTTCAGTTTTGCATTCACACGTGGGTATCGCATCGAGTCGCCGGTTTCCGTTTCGACGTCGTGACGCGTCACCCTAATTATTGCCTCGGGGTTTCAATCTTTGTAACAAGCTTGCATTGTATTTTACTCCAGCCGATCCGAAATAAATTGGATTCAATCTTCTCTGTAACTTACTCCTTCTCATTTTTCCTCGGAGCAAACTACTAGTGACTATTAAAGTAATGTTTTATAACTCTTAACCTATTCATATTATAATAATATCTTTCAAACCCCCTTTGTTATTACTCAAAATCCCTCCAAGATTGTTTCCCTTTTTTACTCAATATATATTAATTTTGATGAGAGTGTAAGTTGTTATTGCAACATATATATATATATATATATATATATATATATATATGTTTCCTACCATGAAATAATAGTAAGCCAAGATTCAATAATAATTTATCGTATTTTTTTAATTATTCTACATTGTATACAGACTTTCTCCTAAACTGCACTATTTTACAAACTAGTTGTCAGATCAGTTATGAAACAGAGAAAAAATATACGTTAGCTTTTATTACATATTTAATTATTATTCGCTTTCCACTTATTTTCAAAATTCAGTATAGAAATTTTAATTGATTCTAAAAACTATTTACCAGCAAATCTATTTACCAGCCTTATCTCAAAAAAAAAACCTTATGAGAGCAAGAATAGCCAAAAAATTTAAATGTTAAATTTATAATAAGATGAAAATGCTGAATAAGATAATACGAACTGTGCAAACCAAAAAAAGTTACAGTAATGATAAAATATATATTATTTAAATCATAATCCTGCAACATATTATCAAATCTGCATAGTATATTATTACATAAGCGCGAAGAATTAAACTTCTTAATGCTGTATTAAACTCCCTTAATAGTCTACTATATTGTTTAAAAAGAATGCTTTTTTAACATCACCGAGGTAACTAAAGACTAATGATCTTTGAATTATTAGAATGTGCTGTTAAACAAATTACTGGAATTAAATTATAAAATATATATATATATACGTTATGGTAATTTTATTAATTACCGATGAATTTGATTAATGTTGAAGAATTTAATAAATATATAACAATTTATTAAATGTACTGCCATTTTATTTACTCTCCATATCAAAATATTTTGCATATTAAGAAAACAACTCGAATATAAGCAGTAATTATTGAATATTTTATTTCAATAATTAAAATATTAATGTTAATTAATCGAGGTTAGCGAGGGAAGCGAACGTAATTTACGTTTGGTTAGATTATAACCTGGATACCGGTGTTCTTTGGTGGTTGGGTTTCAATTAACCTCAATTCTCAGGAGTGGTGGACTTGAGATTGCAGAAGACTACACTTCATTCCAATTCATACACATCATCCTCTAAAGTAATACGTTACGGTAGTTCCGGAGGCTAAACAGATAAAGAGAGAGAGATTATAACCTGCCGGCCTCCGTGCCGCGACTGGTAGCGTCTCGGCCTTTCATCCGGAGGTCCCGGGTTCGAATCCCGATCAGGCATGGCATTTT
>JAAAKQ030186465.1:0-12157 GCA_010016005.3 Zanna intricata | reverse complement strand
GAAACCCAACCACCAAATAACACCGGTATCCACGATCTAGTATTCAAATCCGTATAAAAATAACTACCTTTACTAGGCAAGTTTTAATTTTAACGTTTTTTTTACCTGCAGTATGTACTTTGTTAGCAATTATGTTCGTGTATTTTGATACTGTTACCAACTTTCAGGGTCATGATGACGGGTTATGTGTTTGATCGCGGCAAAAGGAATCAAAATAAATTAACGAAAATTCAGTTACAATTTTAAAATTAATTTCATCAACTTTAATTTAATTTTTTAAATTAGTTTGTATCTACTTAAATTTTTATTCTTTCTTTTTGACAATATCAATATTTGATAACATTTTAAGCAAAATCTACTGATATAAGTATATTTTTTTATTGTATTTTTTATTTTTATGACATGACTGCTCAGAAAAGGAATGTAATGTTTTTAGGTTGAATATAGGTAGGTTTGTATCACCGTAGAACCTCAACGGCTGCGATTTATTTGTATCGAAAATAGTTGTGTTTTAAGATCTTCTATGATATTGAATGGATGAATTACGGTAAAAAAAATTATTTTATAATTATTATTATTACTACTGTTGTTATTTATTATTTATAAACATTTATAAAAGAATCACAAGATTTTTTGACGGGCAGTAAGTTCAGTCACGTTCTTTTTACTGCTAAATATTAACTAATAATCCCTTTCTTTTACGAATCAAACTTATAAATAATAAATAACTAAATAAAAATACAGATATAAAATATAAATAAAAATAATCTACGCTTATAAATTAAATAAATAATCTCTAAAATAATTGACAATGGATTGCTTCTAGCGGAAGAAAGTCGTGGAGGGAGCCGCGTACAGCCGGCCTACGCACCAGTGGTCTGCTTTGTTACACAATTTTATTGCTCAATATTAACTAATAAAATTCCTTTCTTTTATTTAATTTTTATAATTTTTTTAATTATTTACATGACTATCCAATAAGGAGTGAAATGTTTTTAGGGTTATGTATGTATGTGTATCTGTTCCACTGTGGCAGCTCAACGGCTGAACCGATTTAGATGTATGACCACGGTTTGTATATATGTTTAAATAGATTTAAAACATTTGAAAAAAAAATGTATACAAAATTGTCATCCGCACGCTTTTCAATTATCCTATTTTAAAGCGTAATATTTGTCATCAGTGTGTTTTTTTGGCAGTCATGTTTTTAAATTTTAAATGTATCTCTCGTTTACTATGTGAGTAACTTTTGTTTAAATAGTTAGTGTTCGAATAGGAATCTGCTGATAAAACTTGTGCAATTTATGAAAAAAAAAAAAAAACAACAGAATAATAATAATTATTATTATCATTATTACTACTAATATATTATTATCGCAGTGGCAAATTAAAATTATTAATTAGTATTATAAAGGAACTCAATATGGGATTTAAAAGAATAGTATTTTTATTAATAAAAATAATATTAATACTAACAAAAAAATGATGTCTGTTTTTAATATACTAGGTACTTAAGAATACGTAAGTAGACTATACAAGTTTCATAGATTTTTCTTTCTTTCTTACATATTTATATTATTAATTTATGAAGCAGGCTGTAATAGACATTTTTCACAATAAATACTACAATTTATACTCTGAATATTGATTTCAAATTTCAATTCCTTACTGCATTAAATTCTAATAAAATAGTAATAATAACTTTTCTACAGTATACTGCGTACTATTTAGATAACAATGGTGTTAGAAATATATTACTTTTAGAACGTTTTTAATAATTTATGTTTTAATAAGTTTCATATATTTCTCGTTATTAAATATGAAACGGTATAAATAATTGAAATATAAAATGTCACAGAAAAGAAATAGAATATACCTAGCACATAAACGAAGAAAATATTATGTATCAATTTTAGTTATTTCTTTTCAAATCTAATATTGGTTACACTATAAAAAAAAAATTACTTAATAATAGATTTTTAGATTAGAATGATTTCCAGTATTAAATAACATTTGAGTAATTTATTTTTTAAATAAAAATATAAATAAGAAATCTAGATGAAACAATACTTTAAATTTATTGGATACTAAAAAAAAAAAAATTGAATTAAGATTCAAATTTCAAGTAATTATTATGTATAAATCTAAATTAATAAAAATATATTTTATAAATTAAAAACAAAAAGATAAATTATAAATTAAAAACATCAAAGATTAATGTTTTTAATTGTCTTTTTTTTACATTCCATTACCGTAGTGGTAATGCGTGATTTGAAACACGTTATACCACTCTTAAGATACCTTAGCCGAATTTCAAGAGTAAAAATTTCATGCCAGGCTTATTACCTGAACTGAATCGAGAATAATGTAGGATATCAATATATGCGAAGCTTTCTATGGTGTTGTTGATATTTAAAACAATAACTGGCTCTGTTTATTACAGTGGCTGCTGTGTTGAAAATATTATTACATTTAAATCAAATAACTTTGAGAAGTTTCAATTATGCCTCAGGTTATTTAAATGGGCCACAACCAAAAGATAATCTAACAAAAGTGGTGGTTTAAGTTTTCAAATTCCTTCTTCTATTGTGAAGCAATATATACATAAATGCTCATATAGCAAGGAAAATTATTGGTAAAATACTGAAATTTGTATACAGAATATAGTGCAGGAATATGAAGAATTTTGAGCCACCGAAATAAATTATTTAAATGTAGAATATCTTAAAAAAAAAAATCCCGAAAATTATATTATAAATTTCATTAACCATAATTTAAAAAACGTCCAGTTTCTGGATAGAAAATTAATTTCCTTCCTCCTTTTTGACAATATCAATATTTGATAATATTTTAATATTATCTAATTATATAAGTAAATTTTTCATTGTAATTGTGTTTTTATGTGACGACTGCACAAAAAAGGAGTGTAATGGTTTTAGGTTGTATAAAGGTTCTAAAGTTGTACAAAGTTTAGATCGTTCTATATAGAAACGTCCAGTTTCTATATAGAACATTAATTTCCTTCCTCAAACTATGAAACTTACATTTTAACAACACATTTGTGTTTAATTAATTAGTTTTCTTAATTAAACTAGTAAAATTTTACTATTTTTTTTTTTTTTTAGTTTTAAAACTAAAAATTAGTTTTCTTAATTAATTCTCAGTTTTCTGTAAAAGTATAACCGCATTTAATAGATAATTTGGCAGAATTTTGTGAAAAGGCTGAATGTTATGTAAGCAAAACAATAGATTTTGATGGTATATATATATATATATATATTATGGTAAATTTGATTAATTCATTGATTAAGCACAATTACCGGTGAATTTAATTAATCCCCTCGAATGTTGGACACTTTAATAGATATATAGCAAGTTGTTAAATATACCGGTTAGTTTATATATAACCATGTCTTATAATGTAAGAAGAACAGGTATTCAAATTTTCATCAGTTTATCTTCCGTAGTTTTTTTCTAGGCGTTGATGAATCCGTCTGTCAATTAGACAATCGGGACAAGTTACTTTATAGATACAGAAGATATAGGAAACAACTTCAAGATCTAATCTAATGAAAGCGTAAAACATTGGTTAAATTATTTCTGTCTCATTAAAAATAGTGAAGTTTTATAGAATATTTTTAGCTTTAGAAATCAAGAATTCGCAAGGGTAGTCTTGAAAAGTTTAAGATTAATCGCCATACACAGAGAAAGATCCTAAAATGTCACACTCTGTTGTCCTGTGGGACTGGAAGTTTGAAAGCGACAGTATTATTTCCCCATAACTCAAGGAAGAGCTCTCTTTGGTATTTATAAAAACATCAAACTTAAACGATAGGTATCATTCCTGTTCAAATTGATATTAAATTTTTTTTAAATCATAAATTTTTACTGAATATTTATTATTTCATAATTTATATTGTAAAAGTTTTATTTGTTTTTTTATATTATTCATTAATATATTAATATAAAATTTATTAAACAGTTATTTATTAAATAGTTGAAAAAGAAATTAAAAGGCCACTTTTTTTTATAAATAACGTCGATTATATAAGACAAAAGTAACAGTAAAGCGTAGGTTTTTTTTCTTTTTCAATGCACTTTTAATAAAGTATATATTTTTAATAAAGCCCGCTATCAGCCTGTACAGTTAATAAAGCTTCTCTGTGTACCACCAAACATTCTACTGAAACGATATCGCTTCTTTTTTTTTACATCTCACTTTCACTACATATTCGTATATACCTCTTTTTCCTATAATCTCTCTCTCTCTCTCTCTCTCTCTCTCACTCTTTCCCACATTCTCTCTTCCTCTCTAATTTAAAAGATCATTTCATCCTTTTGAACCCGTAATTTTTTGTTGCAATGTTTTAATCAGGCTATATTTCATAGTATAATATTTTCTCTAATAAAACTTCCCTCCCCAACGTCCAACAAATACTCAAACACTTCTGTAAGTAGTAAATTCGATTTTGGGACGAATGGTACTTTTAAATAAAAAAACAAAGTAATTTGATTTTTTCAAATATTTTTACTAGGTTAGATATCAAGAAACTTTTATGTACGTAATAGATTAAGGTATGTTTGTATTTATGTTTCATCGATAGCACCACATTATTCATTTCGATATTAAGTATATATTAAAAGTAAATCACAATAGTTTGGTTTATTTTGAAATAGTCAGTTGTGTATCCAAAATGTATGTTGACTCTTTTCCGAATGAGTTATTTTCATAATATGTATTGTTAGGGACAATACTTGTGACTAATCAGGCTTGAGGTTGGTGAGTTTTTAATACCATTTAAAATAGGCCGCTAAGGAGTAAATAACGAACATTTTGGAGTAACCCATTTATCTAACAAAAACCTAACCTACTTTACTGCTATTTCGGCGCTTGACCCAGCTTTTTGTTGTAAACAAAACACTCTAAATCAACTAATTTTTCTGAGTACAAAGGAGTAGTTCTGGATGTGAATGAAAAAGTAATATAAAATGAAAATTTATCCGAAAAGACACCCGATGGTGACAGATTACAACCCAACCGTAAAATTTATGATGAAACGTCGAGTGAAGCACATCGTTTAGTAAATGATGCCTGTCTTATATTTTGTATTTATCCTTTGCAAGCATTGTAAGGTATTACTTCACAGAATAACTAAAGAAGATATCTATGAATGTAAATGGAGGGTAGTCTTGTACAATCTCAGGTCGACTATTCCTTAGATGTTTAGTTTATTGAAAACCAACCACCAAAGAACACCGGAATCCACGATATAGTACCAAATTTAAATAAAAGTGCGTTTACTAGAATTTAAACCTTAGAACTCTCGACTTCGAAATCAGCTAATTTGCGAAAACGAGTTCACTTCTAGATCATTACGGTGGGTTACGCCTGTCTGATGACGAAATCAGGACGTTACACCTCTCTCTCTTTATCATTATCTGTTTAGCCTCCGGAACTACCGTAAGGTATTACTTCAGAAGACGAATGAGGATGATGTGTATGAATGTGAATGAAATGTAGTCTTGTACAATCTCAGGTTGACCACTCCTGAGAAGTGTGATTAATTGAAACCCAACCACCAAAGGACGTTACACCACCGAGCCCAAACAATAACTTACCCTATACAAGATCAGGCAATTATAGTAGACCCCGTAAGGGATATTCTGGTTAATAAATACATCGTGACCATCAGGAAACTCACTAACAGCAATGTCTTACGCGCAGCCAAGCTCTCCATGAACCGATTGCATACGAGTATTGACTTGTATTGACATATTGACCTTATCAAATCGATTATCCACAAAAATAGTAAAGTAAATGTTGGTAACTACCTTATGGGGGCAGGAAGTCCCCCTCCTAGCTAACCAAATTCATACGGTAGTCCTCTCTAAGGTGTGCCCAGTTACCCCAAATATAATACTAAGAGCAAATATAATACTTGAGAGGAGCAATTAAAACGCTATGTCATTTGCCTTAGGTCGGCTGTAACTTTTCTGCTTTTCGTTGTTGAGTAAGGCGCAGAAGTGGGTGTTACCGACCAACTCTAGCTCTTATGACCATCGGGGAGACATCAGGAACGTAGAAGAAACGCCGGGTAACCCCTCGAACCAGAAACCTATCAGTATAATAAGGTCAAATAAGTCCAAAACGAATACTGACAAACTTTATGCGGGCCTCCAACCCCTAGTGGAAATATTACAAACAGAAAACTAACTATCCCTACGTCCTGAATTTGTTCACTTCAAAAACTTGCTAGAACTCTTCAAAGGGATTTCAGCGCTACTATAGATGTCTTTAGAATATACGTCTAATACGATGGAAGGCAATAAAATGTGCTTATGGAATCATACCTGAAAGTACTGGAAAGGAATATTTAAAGCAGGTTTACTCGCGATAGGCAATGTTCACCATCCTACAATGGAACATTAATGGGTTTTCCAACCCTAAAGAGAAAAGTTAAAGTTTCTTATTGAAGTGGCTGAGACTTTACACTTACTTCTGGCGCAATTACTATGTGTAATACCTATCTCCCTAGGAGTCCAGGGAGTTTACTGTTGAAGAACAAGAGGCGTAGTTAGGCAACTTTCCAAATCATTTCTAGTGACAGGTGATTGACTGAGCACACCATCAGTTGGAGCTCCAATAGGTTGGACTCTACGGTTAAGATACTGAAACGATTTCTCGAAAGTCCAGAGCTTGTTCCTCGTAAACCTGAGCATATATATATACCTCAATAGCTCTTATGGGACTCTTAGTACCATCAGCCTAACCGTAAGTAACGCCTCATCAGCCCACCTCTTTGAATGGATAGTCCGACAGGAACTGTATGGAAGTGATCATTTCCCTACTGAGATGTAGCTTAAATACGGCGAAGTGAAAGAAATAAGTATTCTAAGAAGAGTGAGCCTTAGTTGGCTTTGCAGCATGATAACTGAATAGATCTAAGAAACTAATAATTTCTGAAGGAGTTAAAAGTCTACGGATGGCAGGCGATGGGGCACAGGTAAATGAATATGTTAGCGACATTGCAGATCTGCGCGCTGATAAGTTCAGAATACCCAAAACGCTTGGATACATCGGAAAAAACGTATATCAAAGTGGAACAACAAAAACAAATTAGCGATGCAAGCATCAAGGAATGCGTTCAATAAACATAAACTGCATCGGAATGAAGCCCCTTTTGTGGAATCCAAAAAACGTCGCTCTAGGGCAAGGAAGACATATAAAGCAAACATATAAAGCAAACGCCAAGCGTGGTGCAACTACCTTCCTTCGTTTAAAACTATTCTAGAGTTGTATAACTTCAGTATTGCTCTTGAACGTTGTACTACCCAAAAATTAATTTAATGTACCAGATTAATTAGTTTTGTAACAAACTAGTTTCAACAACAAGAAATATAGAATTATTTGCTTTTCTACTACTAAAAAAAAAAAATATAAAAATACACATAAAACAAACCGTTTTTTGTATGTATAATTTTTAACGTGTTATTCATAAAAAAAATTACAAATTAAACATGATAGTTAAACATTTATAAAATTATAGAATTTATTTTATTTGTTATTGTTAGGTCTTTAAAATTAATCGAATTCTCGTCATCAGTAATCGTATAGAAACGAATTTTATGTACAGTTATAAATAATTCAACTTTTTTTTCCGTTAACCATACTATAGCGGTTTTATAAACCGTGCATCTACACTTCCCTCGATAAATACTGTTTTCTGCAGGAACAACTATGGTTTTATCATTAAAATTGCAGAACAGTACTATTTTCCGTATCATTAATAATGCCTTCAGCAACATTAATTCCGGTAAGCCAAATCCTATTCATTTCACGAGTTCTAAAAGTACGGTTCTAAATATTTAGTGAGTAGTTTTTAATTACTTTTTTTTTTAGTTACAGTTCCAAAAATTTCGGCGCCGCATTATTATAACTTCGTAACATATAATAAAATTGGTTATGAATTATTAGAAACCTCATCATATTTCTTTCTTTCTTTTTTTATTAAGAAACCAGCTAAAACTTTTCAGGTTATTTTTTTTTCATTTATCTAAAAATGTTTCGTCCTCTAGCCCATATATTCTGAATAATTTTATATATTTTAATGTCAATTTTAGATTGAAAAATCCTTATTTATTTACATTAATCGATATTCACATCAATACATTTTAACTTAATGAAGAAAGCTTATGTGATTAACGAAATATATATAAAATATGTCTGAAACAAAAAAATAGTAAACCTGAAGGAAGTAGAAGCTTTCGATTAAAATCATAATTTATTTAATTCGGTAAACATTTGGAAAAAAAATTTATACAACAAGAACTTCGCTTTTTAAAAAATCCTCATACGCATCAACATCATCATAAATATTCCAATTTATCAATAAAACATTCGGCTAATTCTTCCTTAAATGTGTGGTGTTCTGCCAAACGACAGATCCCTTACGCCATCGCAGTACCCAACCAATTCTGTCACAATCCTCTTTTATCAGCTTACAGTATCTAGTCTTCATCACAACTGTTAACTTCATCTTTCTTCTTCCTCGTTTTTTCTCTCATTCTAGATCCTTTCTGTGCAGTTGTCAAGATTACACTTTCTCCAATCAAACGACCTAACCAATTTTCTTTTATATACTTACCGCATAACTTTTTCTTCTTTAATCCTGTTCATTACTTTCATATACTTCACTTTATTAGTCGTTCTTATTTCCTCCATTATTCTTCATATCCATATCTCAAAAGCCTCAATCAACTCTCTCTTCTTCTTTTCTCTTCGTCCATAATTCACACTAATTCAACAATAATACATTTGGCTAACCTCTTCCTAAAATGATGTTCATCTTCGATCGTAATTGTTTAACATTGTTGGTAGCACATCCTAATCCACTTAGAACCACTCATTGTTACTGTCATTGCTACTATTTGTCTCATGTATAATGTATAAGTGAGGAATTTAAAAACTTAAAAGTAAAATTTCAGAAAGTCCAAAGCCAGCTGGATTGTAATCATTAAGCCCTTTTTATCTCGCTACCTCTTTGAGATTCTGATTCCAAAATTTAATGAAATCAATAACATACATAACTTACCTATACTGAAGATTTCTTGTCATGTAAATTTTTAATTATTTAATTAAATAGACCCAACACACACACACACACACACACACACACACACACACACACACACACACAAGTGCCATTTTTAACTGTTTTTTTTTGGCTTTTTTGCAGTAACTAATTAACGAAATTCAAGTTTAATGGCTTAAATTATAGGGCCTGCAAATGTCCACAACCTTTATTGAGAATTTTTTCGCCCATGAAGTTTACCTTAGCCTACAAAATTGATAAACTGATTTTCACCACTTTTGAAAGGCCGCCATTTTTTCCAGTCACCGTAAATTTTGTTCAGTCACATATAAACAAGTTATACTCACACTAACTTATAAGCCCATTCACATCCCAAAACTCGTCTAATTTTCTTCGAAAATCGACCTTTTTTTACCACATTGACTGAACTAATTAAAATTGTAGAGCAATTAAATTCAAGGAATTATTACGCGAATATATAACACCACAAAAAAACAAGTATAGTATTGATTGTTTTAAAATTATTTATAGTTTCCCTGTAGAATTTCTCTAGATCAGTTGAAAGAAATCCAACCTACAATATTTGCATATAATTAAATAAATTAAATAATAATAATTGATAAATTTATAACATTTTGTAGACAGAACAAACTAAATAAACAGATAGAGTTTTCCTGTTTTTTAGTCATCTTCAGCAGAAACCTCTTACATAGTTCTAAAACATGTAATTTATAAGACAGCAGTTAAAAAACTAAACAAATTTTAATCAAGATTACACCTCAGGCGTCATAAAGTATAATAAGGTTTGCATAAGGTAAGTTAATATTTTTCATTAAGTAGTAAACTCATTCTATAATTATAATTATAGTTGTTTTAATTAGCATTTAAATAAATAACAATAACATTAACATAGTATAAAAACGAGACGCAACGTAAGTAGCATTTATATCTGTTAATAATTCCTTACTAATGTAGAATGTTTTTAATTTAATTATGGAATATTTAATTAACAATCTTAAAAAATAAAACCACTTTAAGATGAAATGTAATAATTTCCAGTGTTTATTACGTAGAATAATAAAATAGATAATTGAAAAATACGAAAAATTCAACAGTAATTGTCCAATTACAGGACAGATTTTATTATACGCACATGATTGAAAAATGTACTTGAATAATGGAGTAGTATAATTTATTTACCAATACCTGAAATAATATCTTTTTTTAATCATTAGTAATCGGTTAAGTTCGGAACATGCTGCATTATAGTATTATAATTATTACTACATAGAAGCTCGACGGTACTAGCATTTAGAATATAAAATGTTTAAAAAAAATAATTGAAAAATCAACATGTATGCCTAGTTCAGTATCTAAATTAATAGTATATAAATTTTTTGCCTAAAATAATTCACCGTACAAGCATACACAGAAGCTTTTAGTTGGAAATTTAATTATTAAAATAATAACCTTTTTTTCTTTTTTTTTTTTTTTTATAATTCCCCTTATTTATTACCAAATGTATCATACATCTCCTTTGTTATAGTACTTGTATATACTCTAATCTAACGTAAAAATGAAAAAAAAAAAAAAAACTATTTGCGTAAAGCTTGATAATTTAAATACATAAAGATGAAATATTTTAATAAACAATAATTACATTATACAGAAATCAATTTGAATCATTCTCAGAAGCTGTAAACGGCCATTATATCTTTCTTATAACCGGTCTCCGTGGCGAGACTGGTAGCGTCTCGGATTTTCATCCGGAGGTCACGGATTTAAATACCCAGTCAGGCATGGCATTTTTCACACACGCTAAAATTCATTCATCTCATCCTGTGAGGATATAACTTATCGGTGGTTCTGGAGGTTAAACAAAAAAAAAATCTTCCTCATAAGCTCTTGACTCTAATACCACTTATTTTTACTTCATACAAGTAAGTATTATTATATAAGTAATTTTGGTTTTCAGATTTCAACGGAAATATCCGTTTTCACAACCCCTGAATCCGTTTTGAATAGGTTCGGCTTAACATCCGTACGTACGTATCTCGCATAACTCAAAAACTATTAGTCGTAGAATGTTGATATTTTGGAGGACTGTTTTAACATCTAGTTATCACCTCCTCTTTTGATTGCAATCGACTTTTCAAAAAATGTCTAACAAAGCCCATAACCAAAAAATTTTGATTTTGGACTTTTTGTTAACTGAAGTAATAAGCCCTCATTGAGAGATTTTCAAAGATATATTATATGTGGTACTTATTTTCATTGGTTCCAGAATTATAGAAAAATAAAACTTTAATTAATGAAATATTTTGAACTTACAAGGATACAATAATTATATCATTGTAAGAAATTTAAAAAAATCATCTCTTTTTTTTTTAACTTTTTTAATTTAAATATATCGATTTATTAATAACTATTAACCCGTAATTGCAAATAAATTTTTACAATAAAAAATATTCAATAATAACAACAGCAAAAAAAAAAGAAGTTATTTGTTTTTTTATAAATTATACGGGCATTGACTACTATGGTCATTAGCCCTCGTCACATTCTTTAAAGTAAATCATTAATCGCCGTAAGGCTCGTCATATGTTAGGGTGTAAAGGGCCCTAACATTTCTTTAAAAACACAAAAAACACAACACAAAATGTTACAAACATAAACAATGAACAGAAAGAACACTTACAGAGTGTAAAGGGCCCTGATATTTAAAACAAAAATAAAATAACAAACATGAAAAAAATATTGACAATATCAAATCATTAAGTTTCGATATCTATAAAACTCGACTTCATTTGTAATTAAATGATTAATTACAAATATTACAAAATGATTAATTATGAAGCTTTGAATAATTATACGCTAGTTAATAGTCCACTGGCGTGCAGATAAGCAACTATTTTTACTTCATTTCCATTCTCCAAATCAGCAGCAATTTTATTTACTAAGCCAAACCTCTTTCTGATGTCCTCATATATTGTACACTCTTCCATTAGATGCTTGACTGTAAGTGGTTTGTTACAAACACCACACATTGGTCTATCTTCGCCGGT
>JAAAKQ030186464.1:0-29870 GCA_010016005.3 Zanna intricata | reverse complement strand
GTTCATCTCATCCTCTGAAGATATAACCTAACGGTGGTTCCGGAGGTAAAACAAAAAAAAAAAAAAAAAAAAAAAATCTAATAATAAATAAACCATTTTAAACATTTTCCTAAATTTTTAGTTTTTTAAGTCCTTGAGAAATTTGTTTTCTATTAAAAGGACGTTACTTCTTTACGACGTTAACAAGAACTTAATGTTACGTACGTTTACGTTACGTTGACGTTATGAAGAACTCAAAACATGCAAATTTTGGGATTATTCAAAACTTTTTGGTGATTTTTGTGTCAAAAGCTTCTCTGTAAGTTCAGTTAATACAATCTAAAACTATAGATAGAAAGCAGTGTCGCTTATAAAGAGATTTTGCAAAGCTACAGTAAAACAAAAAGGATAATAGGCCTTACTTTTTTTTTCACTGTTCTTTCCCATTTAATTGAGTGGTCGCAAAACGTAATACGCAATTAAGTTTTCTTTTAAATCAATGAAAGTAGTGCTATTCATAAAAATTAATTATTTGTCTCTACAGATTATTAGTTGAAGCGTAAATACACGTAGTATTATTTGTATATGGTACACTTGTGCTATGTTTAGTGGCTTAGATAAAGAAAGAGTAATTCTCCACTGTCTAATATCAAAATTTTGATTTTCCGCATCAAAGGAAAGAGGTTAATTTTTCAACACTTCATCAACTTTTTCCAAGAAAGCATATTCTGGCTATCCAAAGTAGTTTAAAAAAAATTATTTGTTTCTGTTCTTTACCTAAATTTTCTCTTTTATCTGATCTGCGATTATAGAGCTTCATTCGATATTAAGCAAGTTTGCATCCAAGGCAAACTGCCTTCTAAATCTATGTTGGGTACTCTTCTCAACCGATGCTACAAAGATTACTTTGTTGTATTCTATCTAAGATCTGAAAGAAAGTACTAATTTATTTGAACAATATATAAATATTTCAAACTAGTTGGTAGTATATTATTATCATATTTTTTTTTTTTATTAAATAAAACTTATCTGCTCATCATGGGTACTAACCATTAACTAGACTCTAAAATGGTACTAACGGTACCAATAATGATAAAGATTGAGTAAAACCCATGGCAAGTGTAATTGGCATATTACAAAATAATTCTCTGGTATCATTTTAAGATAAACATTATCTGGGGAAAGGTAATTTTCAGATACGTAAACTCAACAAAAGTTATCATTTAATCTTCAATTTGGTAAATGTTCAAACGAAGGTATATGATTAAAGAAATGAAATTTTTTATAAACGTATTTTTTCTTTCTAGTATTTATGAGTAAAAAGCAAACTAATAAAGTTAAAACTTTCGGAATCCACAGTCATTCTAATTTTTATTGTCTTATTTTACATTTAAATAGAAGTGAAAAGTATGCCAGATTGGAAAAAAATACCTAACTTGTAACTAGAAGTGAATTCAGGATCAATTTTGAAACTTTTATCTTCTCTAGTGGAAAAATGTAAAAAAGTAATATAAATATAAAAACTGACATTATAAATAAACTATTCGAATAAAAAGCCTATTTTAACTACAGTTTTGGTAAAATTTTAATTACAAAAAAAAGAAAGTTTTTTATAATAGTATAGTATAGTAGTGTTGCAAGTATTTTTTTTTTGGTAGAGTGTTGACCGATATTAACTTCAATAAGTAAATCTTTATATACTAAAGTTAAAACCATATTAATATATGAGTAAAAACATTGTGTAGATTAATGGAATAAGTGTTTGAAGGAAACGTTTGTTTTGAAATAAAATAAAGGCCATTTGTCTAGAGAACCGAGGGGTGGGGATGGATGGAAACAACACAGAGGTTTTCTTGTTTGTTTTTTCAGGTTGACTGACGGTCGGATGTGTTAACGGAGTATTAAGCAAATGTACAGATTAGTCTGCGTTTGCTGAACAAAGCCGACCAGTGATGTCATCTTCTCTTCATCTGATAATTTATAAAACACACGTTTTTATTACATGCTTTAAGTTTATATAAACTTTATTAATATGATTACTACTTCATCTTACAAATATTTATCACCACATCCAAACAAATAGTTGACTATTTGTTTGGAACGTTTAAAACTCAGCCCTTCTGCGTTCTACTTCAGCTACCTGAGATACGAATTGTCGCATTATATTTTAATCGGTATCTTCCACAGACATCCAAGTTGTGCAGCTCTTAGTAATTTCTTAAACATCTCTTTCTCTTTTTGATTGCTTCACTGGAATTTATCCAAGCTGACTTTCGAAGAATCTTGGATTCAATCTTTATATTTGCGATTGCAATTTTAGTTATTTCTGATTTTATATTCCAAATTCGTGGCTCTTCAAATGCAGAATAACTACTTGTTTTAGATTATTTTTTCTGGTTGTAATAGAGATGAACTTACATCAGATAGTCACAATTTTTTTTCTATCACGACAAATAAAAATAAAAAAAATCAGTTATATTGTTTGTTGATTTTAAATAACTTTTATAATATTTTATGTTCCGGTTTTAATGCTCATTACTATGGTAGCAAATTCTTCTAGCGAATCTAATATCACAACGTTACAACGGCCTGTCGTAGACGATCGCTCAGTACGCATTTAATTAATTTTGTTTACAGTCTCTCATAATCGGTCAGTAAGATTTAATCGTTCCGTTCTCATTCAAATTTTTCAGTGTTTTAATCGGATTTATGGGCCTTGTAGCAAAGACTGTCACAGTAATATAGCAAATTCATATACAAACTATTATCTTGTCTTTTGAATTGCTTGTCTTAATAAACAAACTACCGTTTAGAAGGTTATTAGACCTAGTTCAGTACTTCTTATGATTTCGATCGGTTTTTGCAAGCTTATTTAATATTACAGTTTGAAAAAGTAAATGTTTTATGTATTCGAAGTTACCTTGTTCTGGAAGGCAAAAATAAATCCGTTTTCTGTCCTAAGTTATTTGTGTAACTTTCATATGAGGGATTAATAGATTAATTCTGAGATCAGTGAGATTTCACTAATAATATCAACAATATTTAACGTAATATTGTATGAGAAATAAATTACCAATTGAAATGAAGCCAATTTATATTACAATAAAGTTTATGAAGAATTACTGAAAAAAACTGCCTTTGCAATCGAAGAGTTTTTGTTAATACCTTATTTATGAAGTGTTACAAATTTAGTAACAAATAGATAACAATCGGGATTTATTCGTACTGATAGATAATATGTAGATTACATAATTTCCACCAGAGAAAACTGATAGGAAAATAAGAGTGAATCAGCTTAAATTATATTCGTATATTTGTTGATCATCATATCAAGAACGTATTCATCAATATGTTTTATTTAAATCTTATATTTTAAAGTTTTTTGTTTTTTTAGAGATGAGTTTACTGATGGGATATGTCAAGTGTAAAGGAATGAATACAGAAAAATCGGATCGACGGTATGTTATTTACATCACTCTTTATTTCCAGACTTCCAGATAATAACACCCGAAAATGAAGAAATGTGTAACAAACTTACTGACGGTAGTAACGTTAAAAGAATTAATTCTAATTATAACATATTTGACTGTAGACTGATAAATTATTTATAAGTATGTAAATTTTATCAGAAGAGTATAAACTTCTTTTTTGTTTTGTAATTCAGTTTTGTAAAGGAGTGGAAATTTTACAATGAGATTTCAGTGAATTATTTTGGGTACAAAACTTATTGGTAGTAATTTATAATATAATTGTCTCAATAATAGAACTAAACTACAATTAATGGTCCATCTTTAGAACCATGGTGCTATGTAGATCAGAAAAGTAGAAAATAACAAGCGATAGTAGAAGAAAGTAGTGGCAGCTGAAATAAACACTTTTTTCTAAAGATTTGTGAGGAAATCAAAGACGAAAAGTAAAGATGACGATTAACTAAGGTTATTATGACGACTTACGCAAGTAGAATTATGGATTTCAGAAATTTTGGAATACAATCGGCTAAAATAGATTAGTGAAGTAAAAAGAATGGTCAGCTTAAGACAATAATGGAATGGTTACAGGAAAAAATGAAGGGCTCCCTCTTCTTTAACATTACAATATAATTATACAAAAAGTATGTATATATATAATTGTGTGTGTGTGTGTGTGTGTGTGTGTGTGTGTGGTTTGAACATGGATTGACATTATCCATGTTCATTCAACCAAGTTTACAGCTGCTCGCTCCTGAAGTACGTGCTCATCAGTTTTGTCACCAACAAACCGCGAGATCATCGGTGTGTGTAATGATCTCGCGGTTGAAGTGCTTCGTTGAGTTGCTTTGACGAGGTGTTTCCTCGCCCCTGCGACCTGGCCCCTGCGGGACACTACCGAAGACTTAAAAACTCAAACGGCTTTGTTGTGAGTTGGCAACAATCCAGTGGAGGTATTCTCTTATTTGTTTTCTTAAATATCCACTTATTCCCTTCTCCGTAAGAGCTACCCTGGATATGATCCCAAGGGACTGTTACAAAGGCGTTTCGAACGTCAAGCATTATTAACAACGCCCTGTTTAATCGTAGTAGCCTAGTTAACAATCTACAATAACCCTTGCAAAATCGAGCGTCCTTTCCAGAACCCAAAGTGGTTTTGGTGAATTCCAACTCGCTCACTATTTGAGACTCAAGCATCCGTTCTACGACTTTACCCATACTGTTTAACAAACAGGTGGCCGCAAATATTCGCTCTCACTGGAACTTTGAAACTTATTTAAGATAGGGAGACAAGATTAACTGAATTGTATGATCTGTTCATTGGAGGATACCCAATGGAGCATATCCTGTTTCATTGCCCAGAATGGGATGATCATCAAACACGAGAAGGTATTGTTGGGCTAACGCCTAATGGTTTGATGAAATACATGTTAATATCACCTACCAATTGGAGCAGGACTGGGATTTAATTGAGTCGTCTGTGATATTAGGGAAAGGTAGGGCAGTCCAGGTCAGGAGAGCGCGGATCGCTTAGGTGGCCCGTCCTCCGTTGAGCTGGGATCCCTGGGAGAGGTAAAGTTGAAAAAACCCGAACCAGTGAGGGTGGTCTTTTGACTTCCCTCATTGAAGTGGGCATTCTTTTAAATAAAAGATCCAACCGTTGAGCCGACCTGGCATGCCGGAATTACAGATGGCAGGCGGGGAGGCTCAGAATTAAGGATCACTCTTCCCTGATTTACTCCGCACGGTAATATACTTAATTGTCGGACCGGCCCGGAGAGAGGAGAAAAAAAGGTAAGCAGGTGTTGTAATATTATCAGATGGGAGAATACTGTTCCGTAAATGTTTCAAATTAAGATAGAATACATTTCAATCGTGATTTATAATTTCCCATGCCAATTTTATTAAAACTAGTATTACATTTACGTGATATAATTAAGTGATAGAAATAGTACAAAATGAGATATAATAAGCTTGTTCGTATGAAATTTTTTATTAATCCCTAAGGCATAAAGACCACATTGACGGAAATGATATGTACAATAGTTTAATTTATTTATATACGTGGATTTAATAATTATTAATTTTTGTAAATATTCATGTTCATGAAGCCCAACAGATTTTCATAACACTAGGGTAGCGAGGGAGAAACAAAGGAAGGCCCAGACATTACTGGGTTTTTTACTTTTTCAATAAATAAATGTTTTAAAAATTTTAATAAAATATTAAATATATAATTTTATTTTTATAATCTGAAGGCGGAAAATAATTAAAATTTTAATTAATTGAAAACTTTGATTGACAAGGGATCCCTAAATTCCTATTTGAAATCACTGGGAATCCCTGACCTCTTTGAAATCACTGGTTTTACGTCCTAGAAGAATAAATTAGGTTAAGAATAGAGCTCTAATATCACAGAGTATAGTTTGTTTGTTAATGAGAGACTTAAGAAACAGAGTAACAAGTGGGAAACATGACTCAGACTTTTATAGCTCCTTGTAGATGGTAGCGATCACCGAATGCTTCATTACGTCATTTGTTTAGTTATCAAGTCTAAAAAAATAATCATTTTATTTAATTTTATGATATTTGTTTAGGTAAATTAACTTAATTACTAAATGGGGGACAATTGAATAATTATGTAGAATTTAAATTAATTTTTTTAAATATACTGCACAGATTAATTCTTTTTCCTATTTTGAACTTTTTAATAGACTATCTAATCGTCTCGTTAGCAATATTAAAGTCAAAATAATGATACTATCTTTAGTAATATATCAGTGAAAAATATATTCTGAACTTGAGAAAGCCGTTTTAACACATCCACAAAACAAAAATTTGTAATCTGATTACAAAAGTGTACTTCTAGTGTTGAAACGATTCTAAACTGCCATAATTACCTTCAGTACTCCCTTATTTGTTCCCACAAAAGATTGTAAATTGCGATATTCAAAACTTTCTTTTTAACATATGATCCTTCAAAGGAATTGAGAAAAGTTTAAATGTTCAATGGATTAAAACTTCTTGCAAAGTTATAAGTTTACAAAGTTTGAATATTTAAGAAAAAATGTATTTTACCTTCTTAAGAAAATATTAAAATGCAGTTTTTCACTTCAGTAATGTTTAACAGCCTTTAATTCATAATTATAAAACAGCATGGGATATTCAATCGATTCTTTTTCAGTGTCATATTTCTAAGAGAGTAGTAAAATAAATGATACATCAGTAGTCACTAAAATGATTTGTCCGAAAAACTGACTAATTAAAATTAGGTTTCTACTAATGTTTCTAATATAGAGATACTTATACAAATTATACAGAGTATAATAAATTATAATTGAGACTTTTATTTAGTAATAACGGTACTGTTATTGCAAGAGCACTACTTTCTGGTACTTCATTTCTTAAGAATGTATTATTCGTTTAAAAGTTAGTGCAAAATATTAAAAGTTTAATTCAAGATTACAGAAATACTTGTAGAAAAATAAATTTAATTATACAGATCTCTCTCTCTTTATATATATATATATATATAGATTAAAATTAGTATGAATATACCAATATCCCGCCACCGACCATTCAGTTTGAAGAAGTATTTTGGTCACGTGGTACAGGCTCCGCCGCACTTCCTTTCACATAGTCCAGGACCCAATAGGATTGTAGACCTGACCCATCCGCCATATTGTATTTCCCTCTCCCCTCACCCTTAGACCAGTAGCATTGCAGTGTTTTGGTCCCACAATTTCCACATTTCCTGATACTGGCCCCTCCACTATTTTGGAATTCCCATATCCCTCGGAGGGTTGCCTACCTAAGTAATTTTTATGCAGTAAATATTATTCATATATTTCAATGGATGGAAGTACTGGATCATTAGTTTATAGTATCATGTGCTTATTTGTAACGTAACACATCACAGAAGAATTAAATAATATCTGAACTATAAAAAAGTAACTTCTCCGACTAAGTCACTCGTTATAAGTGGAGGCTGGTGAGTTAAGCCTCGCGGCCACACCATCTGCCAAGTGGTGAATACGTAAATTTTCCTTCATAATATCCAAAAAAAGATTAAATAAAATTAAACATATAAATTAACAACTTTAATATTAAAAGTATATTTAATTTGTGTGTATGTGTGTTTGATTAAAAATAAGATAGCTCGAGAACGATTCTTATCGTTGTGGTCGCTGCATCGGGAGGCGGAAGGCAGAAGACATCGCAATATTTACTGTAGAAATTTTGGTTTGCAACTGAAGAACATGTTTGCATGTAGAATTAAATGAGGATTATCGTGGTTATCATGTCCCTGTGTCGTGAGGTAACTCTCAAACAGACTAGATTCTGATCGTGGCTCGTGCACCGGTAATCAGCGTACGAGTGGCAACCGGCAACGATGTTGACTGTCCGAATTTTGGTGCATGACTGAAGAAAGATCTTCCCAGACCTTCTCCTCGCAAGCCGTACCAGGAGCGCTTGCGCATGATTACCAGCCGGCCTATATTAAGCACCATACCCATCCACCAGTTACGGAGGCCTTGCTACAACGTGCCAACCACACACATTCGGTCGTATGAGATAATAAAATACAACAGGAAAAAATAATAAAATAAAATATTGTATATTAAATTAAAGCAAATAAATCTAATTTGTTGCGTGCCTGAATGATGTGTATGTCTGTGTATGTTTATGTGTGCGTAAATGTCGTTTCCACTACCTCTTCCAAACGTACAATCTTCTCCATTTCCACATGAGCAGCAATGTAATATCTAGTATTTCCATCAAGCGTCTTCCCTCTTCATTCAGGTGAACCAAAAGGAATCTGATGGAGTCCTTACATTAGATGTAATATATTGAAGTCCCAGATTCCATCTGAGAAGAATTATAATGTTGTTGATGGCGCGAAGAACTTGTCGGAACGTTATACTTAATCAGAATATAAAAATCCGGACGATTACTTGTGATGTATTCTTCACAAAATCCAAAGTACGATTTACAGAATTATACAAAATCTCTTACTAATTTAGCACGAGGAAGGAGAGAGAGACAGAGTATCTCACATCTCTTTGTCAGTCGATCTTCATACGTTGGTGAGTACGCAACGCTTCCGTTGACGCATACACGCACAAAAAAGCAATCACACTTTCGTAGACGTCTATCGTGCATCATTAGGACAGAGGATGTTTGATTAATGTTTCCCATATATCCGTCCCATGGATGTGAATTCCTGTTTATCACCGGATGTTTAATTAGCGTTTCTTTTTCTTTCAACCACCGGATGCAATAAATATGTTCGACCGGATGTGTGTGGGTCTTTCGGGCAACCGACCATTGCAGGTAATTATAATTCATTACCCGCAGTAATTATAAGAAACCCGTTGACCGGATTTCTTAGAAAAACGTGTGAGAGCGGATGTAAAATCCTATTATAAACATATTTATCTCATTCAATCTTATGTGTGTGGTTGTCAGATCGGGTATAAATGTTTGACCATTACCTGTACCAATATCATTCCAACGCCAACTCTTGAAGAGGGAACAGAGAACCAGAAAACTTCAAACACCAACATCAAAAGCGTTGGTATCTTCAACCTAATAAAGGTTGAAGACCTTAGGTAGGATGAAGTCCGTAGATTTTTCCTACGAGGAAAAATCGTGGATATGGTGGATACGAAGTACGGGAGGTCTCAACTGTTCAATCCAGGTTGACAATGACTAGCCGATTAATTTTTCTTTCAAAAAGATTTGCTGATAAGTTGAGCGAATATGTCAACAAGAATTTTAATGATTAAGTTTATTATAGGTCTTCAAGGGTTGTCTGGAAAGGACGTTCGACGTGGTCTTTGTAGAAGAGTAAGTAAATCCCTTTAGAGGACACTAAATAGTAGCTAATTATGTTTGTTAAAAATTTATTTTTTCAAACAATAGTTTACACAAGTAACTAGGAGAATAAAAATCGCAAGGCCCTTACCAAGATTTGAGTGCATGTGTACATAATATTTTGATATAAATTGTGAGAGGAGCAGAAGTAGGAAATAAACAGTGTAACACAGTAAAAGAGTTCAATCTCTGTGATAACTATAACGGGTCTCCTGCCCAAGTCGTCTGTCTCGATTATCGCACATCTCTTTCTGATCACATTGACGCCTTGCGATTGGTCCACTTCTCGGGCGACTGCATAGTGAAGTATCAAAACGAATATATTTAATAACAACGTTGAATTTGGTTCTCATCGATTTATGAGTCAACCATAGTTCTGTTGTTTACTACTGAATATAGCCTCTTTAAATCATTGTGTATATAATTCCTTACCCGACGTTCTTTTATTTCTTCATCTTTTAAAGATTATACCGTATAAAGATTTACCTTTTCATACGAAATCAATGGTCTGTATGGTCATCATTACCAATGTTCAGATTGTTAAAATGCTAGTAGGAGATATCATTCCAGGGTCATCCTTATGTATTTCTACCCACACACATAGTTTTTTCTTAACTACACACCAAAATTCGAACGGTAAACATTGTTGTGCTATTATTTTCCGTCTCCCGATACAGCAATGCAACGGTCAGAATCCTCCTAGGAGTACGTCATTCTTTTAAACTCACACTCACACACACACACACACACACACACACACACACACACACACAAATACATACATACAAATTAAATATATTTTTAATATTAAATTTGTTAATTTATATGGTTAATTTTATTTAAACGGATTTTATTTTGCGGATTACATTTCGTATTCTCCACTTGGCAGACAGTGTGGCCACGAGGCTTAACGCACCAGCTTTTACTCTTACCGGACGCCCAGTTGGAAACCTAGCCACACCAGTTACTTTTTTACACTTTAAATATTATTTATTAAATTTTACTGCCGATCTGTCAGGTCAGTACTTAGCAGAAGATAAAATCAACTGATGATTCCCCGGTTTCAGCAAGAGAATTACTGTAGCAGCTGATGGTACATCGGTTGGTAATACTGTACAGTACTACCAATCTTTGAAATATTCGATTAAATATTCCAATATGTTTGGTCGGTGGTGGGAAACCGCCATAATAATATAATAATTAATATATAATCTAATAATTATTATAATATAATTAATATATCATGGTCATAAACCATGATCTTTTAAAGATTCAATTTCGATAACTACTTACATATATGCAATATACATAAGTAATAACTTCTACGTTGTAATGAAGAAAAAATTTGTGAAGCTCCGATGATACCATTCATTCAGTGGTATCGTGATCGGCAAATGAACAGCTGGCTGCAATACGAATGGAACACTTTATTATGTACAGAATTTTATTAACTTTTACAAAGTTATTAATTTATTTTCGGTGATTATCATTACAACGTTATTTAATCTGGCTTTTAATTTCTCATTAAACCTTAACACTCTTATATTCTCCAGTACACTTCCTCTATTTGTACCATATCATTATTTTATGAAAAAGACATATTCCTTGAGTAACATTTTTTCAACATTACTTGTTAAAATGTTTTCAATCATAGACAGATATCAGAATAAACTGTAAAACATGAACTTACCTATGTGTCCTATCTCTTTCTCGAGCGTTTGCCTGACTCCTTTGACGTGCCATTGAGCCTGAAGCGGTACTGAATTTCTTGCGTCTTTCTTTATTAATGCTGAACCTTTCCATTCACCGCTACCTATAATAATAATAAGTAGGTTTTTTTTTTATCAAAATCCCCTTAATTAAAAGTGACAGAGGACATAATCCACTGTTTCCCTATTTGTAGGTGTACTGACATGGCGATATGGAGCGTTATAATATTATCAGTGAAAACGATAATAGAAAATCACTTCACAGAAGAATTAAAGTGATTTTTCTATGTTAAGACTAGGAAGAGATGTTTGTTATTCTTGAGAATGGGTTGCCATTTCTGGAAATTACTCATGTTAGGTTGCCTACGACAATTCAGCAATGACATAAGATTACTCCCTCTAATGTGGACAATAGTTAATAGTTATCTATTTATATCGTACTTCAGAGAATATGTAGGAGTTTCGATTTTAATGATTGGTATATTCTTACCATATCCGAATGCGTAGAAAAAAAGTATCTCAAAAACTTATTTACATAGCTATTTGTATAGTTATGTACACCACATGTAAGAATTTATGATAGGCTACAAATTTTAAAGGGTTTCCTTTCATTTTTTAACTATTTTATTGCTTTCTGTTGCAATTTAAGTCCAGTGATGAACAGAAGATTCATATATTGTTACTAGATTATTATTATAAATCATTATATTGATAATTTTGTGGTAATAGATCAATTTTCAAGTTGAGATGCTGGAAATTTGCCCATAAATTATTTCTTCCACAATGAACGATTGCTAGTGAAACATACCTGTCAACATTATATTCCAACACATGTAAACTCCTGTTTTTTTTTATGACATGCACGTTTTAAACGCTATATCCGTAATTCTTGTTGCTAATCTGATATGAATCACAATTCTCTCCTAAAAACTACGAAAATTCTCAAAACTAGCTCATTCTAGGCTTTGTAAGGAAACTGGAATGTAAACCGAGTTTCCAGTCGCCTTCTTCACTGATATTCAAAATCATTTACAATTTATACTTCACATATCAACAAATTTTCCTTAAACTGAACTTGGTTTATTTCTTGCATTTATTACCGGTATTTGTTTTACAGTCTATTATTTAAATATTCAAGTACTTGCCACTGAAATCAAAATGATTGTTGAGGCTTTTCTTAATGAATAAATCATGAAATGACTTAAAGTTAACTAATGGATGAAAGTAAATACATACCAGTTTGAAAAAAACAAATCGGAATGGTGGATCATAGCAGACATTTATCAAGGTTGTACAAATTCTTTATACAAATTTTAATTTTTTTTACAACTAAAAGATCATCATATCATTCAGAATTTACTTAAATAAGGTTTCTGAAAGTAACTATTAATATTGCGCAGTAAAGAATTAAATGTAAAAAATCTACATAATAGTATTAAAAGAAATCAAGTGAATGTAGTCTATATGTCATGAGAAATATTTTTCAAGCGACGTAGAATGAATATAAACAAGCGGATTTGTCAGTTATACTTGTCTAAGTAATAAAAAGAAAACGATTCAGTGATTATTTTTTAATTTGGTAACTAAAAAATTTTAATTATTTCCTTTTATAAATTTTTTTTTTTAATAATAATTTGAGGTTTTAGTTGTAACGGATCTTTCGACCAGAAGTCGTTGCTAGCCTTCAGCCGTGTTGAGGTAGGTACGCGTCGTATAAACAGACCATAATACTTCTGTAATGATGAGCAAAGTATGAGCGTAAATGATTCGATGATAAACTGTAGCTGTAGTCTAAATCAGTAAAAGCTCGAAATTAGCGGAAGATACGCATACGGGTGTCTCTAGGGCCGCTAGAGATACCCTCCTTCCCCGATGGGTCGAATACGAGATTGTTGTGACTAAGCCGGCCATAAAGTATCTCAATATGGTGATTGATCGGAAACTCAGCTTTGCTGAGCAACTCCGGAGAGCCGCCGACAAAGCTGCGAGAGCCATAATCGCTCTCATGGTCCTGTAGACCACCTGAAGGAGCGTCCTTCAGGTGGTCTACAGGAGATGACGGGCAAGCAGAGACCGGGAGACCATCGCCAAGGAGGAACGGACTCGCGCGTTTCTCGCTTGAAAAGAGACCTGGGACACGAGAACAGAATAAGATAGACAGCAAGACTTATTCTTCTGGTCAGACCGTGAAAGGAGCAATAGTACGAAGAGGAGGAGTACTACGTGTCCCAGTTTCTCACAGGTCGCGGGTACTTCCGCGCTCATCCCCATCTCATAGGGAAGCGCCATATCCCGATTGCCTCTATTGTTCCATTGTACAGGACGATGCCAAGCAGAACTTTTCAAATTGTGCGGTTTTTTGCAATTGTGTCTGTGGGCGGCAGATCGAGGGACATTAGAAGCGGACCTCGGAGCACTCAGCCCCCCAACGTGGTGGCGATGATGCCTCGTTACCTGACCAGCTGTCTGGGACCAATGAACAACTCCAAATGAGATTGAAAGTATGAGAGTATATGAGAACAAGAGTTAATGGCTTTAATTTTGTTTTTTGAATTGAGTTCTGTCCCCAGGATTTTGCGGAGTCTTTCTCTGAACTCTTCATGTTTCTCCTGTTTGCTTGATTTATTGTTTAACAAGAGGTTCTATTTGAAACGAAGATATTTGTAATTGTTCCCTGCGTCTAGTGGCCGTATTTCTCCATTTCTCGGAAAACTGTAGGTTTTTGGGATATCCTCAATTTCTCCTTTTATAAACTTCAAAGTGGCCCATTTCTCGACACCAACATGTATCTGGATGTCATTGCTGAATGTGGCTGTAATATTCAGTAGACTTGTAAGCTATATATCATTTCTAGCATACAATTTGAAATCATCCATGTACATTAGATGGTTAATAGTGTATACACTTTTCCTTTAGTTAGTCATTTTGAAACCGAGTCCTTAATGGTACAACATACTTGAGAGAGGTTTATAGCTAGGCAGAACCATAGGGGACTCAAAGTATCACCCTGAAAGATACCGCATTTTATTGGGATTGGTTTTAACTTATTTCCTCGTTCAAGGAGTACCAGTTCTACACACCATGAACTCATTCATGAACTTCATAAATGAAGTTCACTGTGAACTTCATTTTTTGGTAGGAGATCAATAATACTTTGGTGAATTATTATTATTATAACCGGGAGGCCATCATCAATGAGGAACAGACTCGCACGTTTCTCACATGGCAAGAGACCTGAGACCACGAGACTAGAGGACTATGGACCGCAAGGCTTATCCTTCAGGTCAGACCGTGGACAAAGCGGCGGCATGGAGAGGAAGAGAACTATGTGACTCAGTTTTTAACGGGTCACGGGTACTTCCGCGCTTATCTCCATGTCATTGGAAAAACGCCATCCCCCAACTGCCTCTACTTCCCCGGTGTACGGGACGACGCCGAGCACACCTTTTTCAAATGTGCTCGGTGGGCGGCAGATCGAGGGACACTAGAAGCGAATCTCGGAGCATTGAGCCCCCAAAACGTGGTTGCAATGATGCTCCGTAACCTGAACAGCTGGGAGATTCGTTGGCAGCATTCTCAGATAAAGAAGGATGAATTGGATAATCCTGGAAATTAGATAACGGCCTTCTCAGATTAGTTCAGGAGGACTCGGCTTGAAGTAATGTGATAAACGGTTTCCGGTTGAGTCCTGGTAGAGGGGGGGTGATTTCATTTGGTAGTCCGGTGATGGTGATTGGAAATAACAGTGGGAGCCCGACACTCCGTGCGTAAATGCATTTCTACCTCTCCATCCCCCCCCCAAAAAAAATTATTAATATCGCTTCTCGGCCTCTGGTACCGTACACTTACAGTGATTTCCCTTGAAGCACTTGATATTATTTCTACTCCTGCAGTCATTTCTTTACATCTTTGCGTAGTTTTCTTTTTTCAGGCGTTTCCTCTAGGTTTTCGTAGGCTATTTTCCATCTGCTGTATTTTTTTTAACGGAACACCGTTAAGGTATATCTTTAGAGGATGAGATGAATGAATTGTAGTGTGTGTGTGAAAAATGCCATGCCTGACCGGGATTCGAACCCGGGTTCTCCAGATGAAAGGCCGAGACGCTACCACCCGCACCACAGAGGCCGGCTTTCCATCTGCTGTTGGTGTGTCCTACCTCCACGATGTGCTATAAACTGGGATTTTCCAATCTTCCGACTCAGCCAATCTTTTGACTCAACCATCAAAAATCTCTGACCGTTGCCCGGGATCGGACAACGATCTGATATTTTTGCTGGTCAGCTGATCAGCTTTTTGTCCAGTTCGGTTATAATAACTAACTTTTTCTGCATGTTTGACTTTTCATCCCATTAGTTTTTCTGAAATTCCATTTTTTTATCATGGGTTTTTTTTACCATCTACTTTCCCTAGTAGCTAGGTCGTGAGGTCAAACTCTTTGTCGATCCACTGACAGATCAGAGATTATTTTTTTTTTTTTTTGTATCGTTATCTCACTTTTGGCCAAAGGTTGAATTTTCTTCCCTTCCTTTTTTGAACAGATATGCTAACTGGCGGCATAAGAAGTTTTTTTTATATTTTGACGCAGCATTTAATTTAATTTAGATTCTATCTTTTATTTCTGTAATATTGACGCGATGGCTTCATCCAAAACTATTTGTGGAAGTGGTAAATGCGGAAAGTCCTTCTTTTCCGAAACAGAAACGTATTTCTTGGAAAAGGCCCTAGGCTTGGGGATACTTCATCCAGATGTGTTCATGTAGGCAGTAATGATTTTTATATCTACAAGCTAGATGATGTAAGTAAATATTTTTGCGATAGTTGCAGTAGGATTCTTAAGAATATCAACACACCTATTGGTGGTCGAGTTAATATTAATGACAGCACACTTGGTGGGTAACACTTTATCTGCAGCTTCTGGTCCTTCTGTTTCTTTTCTTTGTCTTCTAATATCGGCTAACTTCTCTAACAAAGAGTTAGAAATGGCGAAAACGGGAAGGTGAATACTGCTCGTGTCTCTGAATTCATTGTGAAGTGTTCATGAATAAATTATTTGATGTGATTGAACTCTAAACGATAAGGTAGATTTGTTGATAGATCACGTCTCAGACAAAAATAGGGAAATTCTTTCTTTAAAATCTGAAAACAAAATACTTGTTGATAGATTTGATCAAATTAATATGGACGGTTTTTTATCGTCGGAATCGAATAGTTTATATAACCAGGTGACCAAAATTCAAACAGGCAAATCAGAGTTTCATCGGGCAGAGTAGAAGAGTAATGTAAAGAATGACACTAGGGTTCATTCCGTTGAGATTGATATTGTCTCTCCGGTTATGACTAAAAATTTCAATTCAATTTCAGTTGAGAATGGGAACGATTGGATTGGGCCATAAGACCTAGAAGATTAAAAAGAGCTTGAATAGTGTTGTAGTACAAGGTTTTTATAAAAATTATTATAACTCCCCAAATATATTGAAGTCCATAAAATAAATGTATAACTAATTAAAGTGATAAACATTATTAAATTGTTATGTTAATAATATTTAATAATGGTATTATGTTAATATTTCATTTCTATATTTAATAATAATATTTTGTTGATATTATTTCACTTATATGTTAATAGTATTTAAATAATTCAGTCTTTATTATGTGATTTCGGATTTCGAACTTGCTAGAAGCTAATAGAGAGCATTAGATATACTGGATTGTACTAGAAACAGTAAAGTTGTATTTTTGTTTGGCAATTGACATTTATAAAGTTCATTTCTATAATTAAAGTAATTATTTATGTTGTTTAGAATTAATTGTATTTATAAATAATGAAGATAATTGTAATAGAAGCAAATAGAAATCTTCTACTGATTTCTAGTGTTTTCTGGACGTCGGCTGACGGTATATATATATATATATATATATATATATAAGCCGGGACGGGCGACTTGGTTGGTTCATTTTGTGTGACGTGTTCCTAAGGTACATTGCCACTTGTAGTCTGCGCGAAGTTTAAATTTGTTTCATATACATTTTGTTAAGCGTTTGTTTTGTTGTGTTAAATTAATTATTTTGAGAAGGCTTGATATCGTGTTAGTTATTTATACGAATCATGTTCTCACTATAATTGGCAACCGTGATTATATTGTTAAAATAATTGTGGGAAAGTCGATATCGTGTTACATACGAATCATTAGCCAATAGTCAATAGTCCAATTAAAAATAACAAAAAAATTATTGTAGGTATTCGTTCCAGTAAAACCATTCTTGTCAGGCCTAAAATTAAGATTGCTTTTTTCACTGTCTACTTGAACCGTTTACTTCTGCTGATATTATTGTCGATTTAATTAGGGATTCAGTAGATATTGAAGTTGGCTGCACCAAGTCGAATTCGAAAAAAGAGGGTTACAGTTCATTTCTTCAGTTCTTCCTAAGATGCACTTTGATAGAGTAATGTTTTCTGAAACATAGACTTCTGACATTATGGTAATTTATTTTTACGGACAGTTGGAATCTGAATAGAAGTTTGTGCCTGGTTGTAATAAGTTCACGGAGGTGACTTGTGATCAGCACTGTGATCGGGAAGAAAAATAATTTAAGTATAATATATCAGAATGTTAGAGGTCTTCGTACCAAAGCTTCTGATTTTTTTGTGTCTGCTGCTGCAAGTCGTCATAACATAATCACTATTACCCGATCAGCTTTCTGATTACTAAATAACTTGAGATCCTTGATGACGTTATTATCGACATTCCAGTTGTGACTGTTAAGGAGGTCGCATTGTGCATCAAAATTCTGCGTCCCCGTTCTGCGGTTGGTATCAGCGGAGTTTTTATCATTAAAGGAATTTCTAACCGAGTTGCTCCAGTTTTATCCTGCATTTATAATTTTAACCTGCAGTCCGAAATGTTCCAGTCCAGCGGGAAGTGTGCACATGTTTCACTACATGAAAAGAAATATTTTTGAGAAAATGAACCCGCTAGTTGGCACTGGGGTTGAGATAATTAAAAACAGTTGTATTTATTGGGCCTATTTGGCTCATATTCAGAATATATATTAATTATATGAAAAGAAACAATTTTTGCAAAAACTATACCCGCTAGATGGCGCCGGTGTAGAGATATTTACGAAACCAACGAAAAAATATACAGACTTTCTTTTTCTAAATATATATACTCGTATATATAAGCCAGTGTTCGTATGAGTGTCCGCTATAAATTAAAAAAACCTGCTGGACCGATTTACGCGCGGGTTTTTGCAAAATGGTCCGCGTTGTCTGTTTAAAGCTTCTGAAATCCTCGATCTGACCAGCAGAAAGAAAGTTAGAGGTATTTTTGAACCGACTTCAGTGACAAATTAAGCATTATCAATTTATTTTTAATCTGATGCCAACTTCAAAAAGTCTCAGTCTAAAGATTTGAAAAATCTTTTTTAGAGCGGTTTTTTATATAAGTTTTATTTATTTATTAATTTTTTGTAAGTTTATATATAAAATAAATTTAAGCAATCTGTATTATGTAATAATATTACTCTTTTGTAATATTAAATCGTCTAATGTAGTGTAAATCTTATCATTTTAAGCTCCAGTTTTAAATTATATTAGTTGAAGTTTTTTATTTTTTTAACCTCCGGAACCACCGTTAAGGTATATCTTCAGAGGGTGAGATAAATGAATTGTAGCGTGTGTGAAAAATGCCATGCCTGACCGGGATTCGAACCCGGGACCTCCGGATGAAAGGCCGAGATGCTCCGCGCCGCGGAGGCCGGCATATTAGATGAACTTACATATACTTTCTTTTTCTTACGTATCACTAATAAATGCCGGCTTCCATGGCGCGAGTGGTAGCATCTCGACCTTTCATCCGAAAGTCCCGGGTTCAAATCCCGGTCAGATATGGCATTTTTCATACGCTACAAAATTCCATTGCCATACCCCACGCACAAACTTCATGCTTATGTGGAGATATCATCAAGCAAAAAAAGTAAATAAATAAATAAAAATATCATCTACTACCAGCATGAATTTTCAGTATTAAAATTAATAAATAAATTTATTGAATATATCTATTTTATAATTGATAGTATTTTTTTTTATTTCCATCGATTTCAGAAGAGATTCTTTGTTACAATTAGCAGTATCAAGGAGTTTTCCAAATTAAAAATTCTTGATTATTTTTTAAACAATAAGCAACCAAAAAAAGAAGTGCTTAAAGAGGCTGATCCTCAACATGAGCAAAATTGATTGAAAATCAAATATTTTCAAACTGTTCATAACAGTATTATTTTTTGAAAAAAAAATTGATAAAATAATACTGGTTTGGATAAACTGTTGAAATTATTCATTTCTAACGTTTAGTTAATTGTAAACACAAATCTTAAAATTAGGATAATTATAAATATGTTCAATAGAAATTTAGATTAATGAATATTATAAGTAGCTTTCTAACACAATGAATTCTTGATTCTTGAATAAAACCCTTGGTAATCTCTTTCTTTTATTATTCATAACGTAATTCTCATTTTTTAGTTTATATTTATCAATTGGCTAGATTATTCTCATTAAAAATAAACATTTTTAATTTCTGCTTTGACTGCTAAGGTTGTATATATAATATTACTACCCGATACATATATTTAAAATGTTCTAACAAAAATAAAAAGTAAATCCTGTCAAATAGATTATTGCATAAACGAAGATTCGTTTTAAAAATTTATGTGTCAAATTCCTAGTCTTGGTTGAAAGGTTTCTTACAAAATATGAAAACGTTTTACAATAAAACAACATACATTTTAATAAATGTTTTATTCAATTTTATGTTAAATAGAACCTTAAGAGGCATTTTAAATAAAACTATTACTGAGTTTTTAATCTCTGAATGTCAGGAAACTAGAAAAGGAATTTCCTAAAAATTATTAATGGTTTGTCATTAGATTAATAAATTAGTTATATTTTATACATATATTACATATTAAATTACTGCTTTGCTTTTTAATCATAGAGATTTATACTACTAGATTATTATAAGATACTTTAATTTTTTCACAAGCAATAATTGCACTGATAGCTTTTTACTAGTGTATAGTAAGAAACAATCTAAATATTAGGAAATTATACAAATTTATGAATTAATGTATTCTTCTAGATAAAGTTTTAAGGAACTTTTTATAATAAATCGTATTATTTAACAGAATATCTAATACAACATTTTATTTTTACTACGACTACACATTAATATTAATCTCTTCTTACTCACCGATGGGTGTGTTCTAGTAGAGAAGCTATCTGTCAGAGTGAATTTTACAGACTGCACAAGTTTCTGTTGCCTCTTCTTCCTACGCATATGTCTACACCCAACAAATCCCAAGGGATATTGAAACATAAAATTCTTTAGTTTTCGCGTTCAAAGTGAGTGAACGTATCCAGTCAAAACGACTGGCTTATTTGATAAAACCTAACTCGGTGGAACTATTTCTGATTCTTTAAAACAAATAAAGTGATTTGTCGCTGAACACGAAATCTTTATACTATTTTTTTTTCTATTAATCATAAAAGAAGTATATAATTATTTCATTCTCCACATCAATTTTTTTTACCTAAAAGTTTAATTTATTTTCGTATAAACTTACGTACATGTGTATTTTATTTTTGTAAGAATGTGAGTAGTGATTAAGAAAATACGTAAAACTTTTGTTAAAGAATGATAATTCTGTACGTATTCTTCAGATCGACTGTAAATCCGTTTAAATATTCAAGTTAAATTATAAATATTGATACCAATTTTTATGCAGTGAAAAATCATCTTAAGACCTTACACTGAACAAACAAATAAATTACCATCTTTCACGATATCAAAAAAAAGTCATATAAAATTACGTTTCTACAATCACCTTCTCTCTTTTTCTGTTTAGTCTCCGGAGCTATCGGATGGATGGTATTACTTCAGAGGATGAGTGAGGATGATATTATGAAAGTGAACCAAGTGTAGTCTTGCATAATCTCAAGTTGACCACTCCTGAAAATTGTGGTTAATTGAAACCCAACCACCAAAAACAACGGTATCCACACTACTGGTAATCTATATAACAAAAACATCGTTTTGAAACCTACATTCAAATTATGACATCAGTTAAGACGATCTCTTACAATATTTTCTTTTACTTTTGCTTGAAGATGTCATATTTATTCAATATTTGAAGATGTTTGTTTAAAATAATCTTTTAAATAAATTTTTAAAAAATTAGCGTGACTTCTTTAAATTTGATGTTATCACAAGATGTTAGAACAAAGTAAAGAAAATATATTTGGAAACTATCTGTTTAAGATTACTACAACTGAGGTATCTGCTAAAAAATTCCCACGCAGTTTTTGAATGAAATACTGAACTTTCGAATTAATAAATTAAAAGTATAAACTATCTTGTCTAACGCGGCGTGAGATGCCGCGTCGTAAAAATATATCAGCCGCCTTCTACAGCTCATGAAAAATTTAAGGCTCTTCTCCAGTAATTAAAGAAGAATTTTGATTGTGTTTTTTTTTTTATGCAGAACAGTTCTGTCAAAATAATATCGAGAACGGGTCTTTTACGTTTTTAAAATAAAAAATAATTTTTTCATATATAATGTAACATTTCTAATTAGGAGATAGTTGGGTCGATGAGTTATGTGATGACTAAAGCCAGTTTTATGTTCATCTTTTGATGAACAGAATACAATCCGCATTATATTTCTCTTGATGAATTATTTAAAGCTCAGTAATTTGCTTCATAATGAAGGTTAAAAAAAATACGGGTTGATTTTATTTTAGCTCATAATTACTTTTTCTGCTGACCAGTCAGATTTTATTTCATTATTAAAATCTCAATCAAAGAACTGAAAAGAACCGAAAAAAAATCATTATTAACTTCTCAATCAAAGAGAATCTTTTTTATTGATGACTTTAAATTTTAATACATGTTCCTGTGAGATGTACAAATTACTAATCTTAAGATTAGTACAAATATCTAATACAAATGAACACTTAAACATCCGTTGAAAAATCATCATCATCCTAATCAAAGATGCAACTGTAACTAAAGAAGTTAAACCACAGTGCATCTTTTTACTAAGTTTAAAACCACCAAGAAATGTTTTATTTAAAAATTATTAATAAAATTATTTTTTATGTTGAAGAATATGTTCATAAAATGTGAAATGATGTGAACATTTTTACACATCGTTACAAATGATGTACACTTCAATATGGTTGAATGCATCCATATTGATTTTAATTATACTATTTTGAATTTTAATAATACAAAGGAGTAATAATCATGATGCTAGTATTATTTTATCTGTTGTACAACGCTGACAAAATTGTCAGATATTTACTTCACAATATTTTCAGTACATTATATAAACCAACTGAATTTACAAATATAGCACTCAAGACTTAACATGAAAATAAACAAAATTAAAAAATAAATAATTCTAGCTACTTTGTCAGTTATTTAAAACTTCATAAAAATTTTCTTTACTCTAATAATATCGTATTCTACAAATTAAATGAACTAATTATATTCTAATCTTTATCATCTCATATATTTTTCTTATCTAGTTAATTAAGGAGCATTTTATAATATTGTGATAAATTAAACATTTTACAAATTGAAGGTCCTCTTGCAATAATTCTGGAATGTAGGAAATTGAAAAAAATCATGGATTAGGTTTTTTATTTTGGTATATCATTTTATTCAATATGATTGCGCAGAAAAATTTATGAATAGGGTACTTTTCTGTAGCTTTAACTTTCTCTACATTCTGAATTCATCAGTGTGTGGTGCACACATATGTGTATTTAATTGCACTCGATTTTATATCTCAGAAACTTTTAACTAACATTTATGTAATTCACTAGAGTAGCTTGAGCAATTTTATGGTAATTTTTGTCAATTTTTTTTTTTTTTTAACTGAAATAAAGATGAGGATATTTTGAACGGAAATCAGAGTATAATAAAAATCTAATCTTTTGGGTTTTTGGCTTATTAAATAATGCCATAGTAAATTCTGATAATAATATAAACAAAAATTTTTTTATGAAACAAATTTCATTTCAAAATAAAAAAATACATTTTTGCATTAAAAGATTTTATTTTTCATGATATATCAAAGTTAAAAAAAAAAAATTTCTATCTTATTATAACATTCAAACTCATTAATTTACAAAAGGACATTCTAACCCATAGGTTAAGATAATATTTTTGGAAAATAAATTGCTGGATTTAAGCACAATTTATGCTAGAGTTTGGATGCATGCAAAAAACAATAAGTGTTATAGACCAGTAATTAAAATAATTTTTTTGAAATAAATGTTAATGGCTTTGAAGGTACTGCATCCACGATTTTGGTTGCTGAATCCAAAACACTGACATCATCATTAGACTTTATTTGTTTTCTTATTGTTTTATCGTATTCCTGCTCATCGACATCTGGAAAAAAAAGTTATGCCGATGTATTCTATATAATCTAATAATTTACTTGAAATACATTATAATAAATCTTTCAGCTATTCATATCTTTCAACTGTTGCTTGCTTTGCTCACTGTGGTGAATAAAGACAGACAATCTTTCACTGGATTAAAAATTAACAATACTAGATATAACAAAAATAATTAACTACTGGATATAACAATACTACGAGTAAAGCAAGTAAAGTAAAGTAAAATAAAATACTCGTAATATATAAAATAATAAAAGTAAATACTTGTAATAAATAAAAGTAAAGTAAAATACTCGTAGTAACAAGTAAAGGTATAAAAATCCATAAATAAAGTTGTCCACAATCTTACATTACTCTGAATATAAAGTAAACTGGGTTTTTCATTAAATAATATAAAACATAGAATTATTGTACACTCAAACAGGACACTGTAAGAGATTCTTTATATTTATTAGCTACATTCAGGAAAATGACAGTCTACTTTAACCAGCTGAAAACCTTAAAATTTATGATACATTTCACCAAAAAATAATTTTTTACGCCTTATTATTAAACCATTATATGAATGAATTTATAGTTGCGCTATCTAATGAAGCACTATCCAGTGCTTTAATAATGGAGTAGGAAAGATTATGCAAAATTAAGAGGGATAACTTAAAGATTTCTATAATGGAAAATACCTAAAAATAGTTTACAGTAAAGTAAATGTCAGGTTGTGTCTAGATAAAAATTTTTATCCATGTGTAAGTATACTTGTAGTTTTCTTTTTGGCATTTGTTTACAGTAGAGTTTTTACATGATCTCCATAATATAAGGAACTTGCATTCTTTACTAACTCAATAATTACACTACACATGAAATTTGTATTGAACATGTTATATAATTTTTCTCACTGTAATTTGGCTGTTAATTTCAAATATGCTATTGAAATTGTGTTACCAAATAAAGGTTTTATGTAAATCATAAATTTGTAAAGTTTTTTTTTTATAATAAACTCATATTGATCAATTACTGAATACAATTAAGAATAGTTTCTGTATTTTGATTTTAAAACAATATGCATACAAGCTTAATAAAGATAAAATAAGTAAATATATAAAGTGTATCATGAGAAGTAGACATGTACAAACATGTCAGTAGGCTGACATCATACAAACATCTGTTGTTGCCTGTTATAGAGCTTAAAATTTATTATGTTACTCAGAGTTATTAGTGTTTTTCCTACATTTTTATTAATTCTTTATAATGTAAAATGGTTTTTCTTGTTTTATTTGCTACAATATGGCTTCTGCAAAAGTTCATAGATGTTCAAATCATCCAGAAAAATTTTTTTTTATATCTTGGTAAATTTACTCCTAAATCTCAAAGAAAAACTGTTTCTGACTTGATAAAAAAGCATGTAAATTTTATTTTGATAGCGCAATCAGGAACCAAGATAAAATATGGATGCCTCATGTTATTTGAATATCTCCTCAGTAACTCTAACTGACTGGTTAAGGGGAAACGATAAGACATGTCATTTGCTGTACCAATGGTTTGGTGGAACCTGTTACTTTTAATTGACAAATATATCTGGATTTCAAAAATAGAAAGTTCGTAAAATATGCAGATGTATCCTCAGCTCTAAAGCTGAAAGCTGGCTTTTGAGCCAGAGCACTAAATCTCTGGAATTTTTTAGTGGAAAAAACAAAATTTACTACTTCTAGAACATAAAATATAACTCTTTCAACTTATTTTACTAAGAAAAATTCATTGTGCGTTTGTACTGATGACAATGACCTGATGAAAGAGCTTGGATTCAGTGTATTTCTGAAGAATGATGTCTTTTTAATGCTTCTAAAGTTAGCATGAAAGAAGTTTTATTGCATAATGGTAACAACAGTCATCCGTTTCATTAGATCATGCAGTTGACATGAAAGAAATGTATGAAATTATGGGATCAATATTACAAGCAATAAAATAAAAAGAACACGTTCAGGAGCACTGCTGTCTGGCACCATGTAATATTAAATATTAGTTTGTCCTTCTTTTCAACATAATTTGTTTGTATTTTTTTTTTTTGTCTTCAGTCATTTGACTGGTTTGATGCAACTCTGCAAGATTCCCTAACTAGCGCCAGAGCTTTCATTACAGTATACCTCCTACATCCTTCATCCCTAAAAATTTGTTTTACATATTCCAACCGTTGCCTGCCTGCACACTTTTTCCCATCTACCTATCCTTCCAATATCAAAATAACTATTCCAATATACCTTACTATGTGATTGATAAGTCTGTCTTTTCTTTTAACTATATTTTTCCAAATGCTTCTTTTTTCATCAATTTGTCACAAAACCTCTTCATTTGTCACTCTATCCACCCCATCTTATTTTTAACATTCTCTTGTAACACCACATTTCAAAAGCTTCTTATCTTTACTTCTCAAATACTCCGATCGTCCAAATTTCCATATAAAGCTACGCTCCAAACATATTCTTTCAGAAATGTTTTCCTGATGTTTAAATTTTTGATGTAAGCAAATTATATTTTTGACTGAAAGCTCGTTTTGCCTGTGTTATTCGGCATTTTATATCACTCCTGCTTCATCCATCTTTAGTAATTCTACTTCCCAAGTAACAAAATTCTTCTAACTCGGTAATCTTTTCTCCTCCTATTTTTATATTCAGTGGTCCATCTACATTATTTCTACTACATTTAATTACTTTTATTTTGTTCTTGTTTATTTTCATGCAGTAGTTGTGCATAGGACTTCATGCATGCCATTCTAAGTTTCTCCTAAATCTTTTTTCTTTCTGCTAGAATTACTATATTGTCAGCAAATCGTAGCATCTTTATCATTTCATCTTGCACTGTTACTACAGTGTTAAATTGTTCTTAAACTTCATTAACTGCTAGTTCTATGTAAAATTAAAAAGTAACAGGGATAGGGAACATCCTTGTCGAACCCCCTTATTTATTACCTCTTTTTTTGTTAGTTCTTCAATTATTACTGTTGCAGTTTGGTTCCTGTAAATGTTAGCAATTGTTCTTCTATCTCTACAGTTGAACCCTAAATTTTTTAAAATGCTGAACATTTTATTCCAGTCTACGTTATCGAATGCCTTTTCTAAATCTATAAATGCCATGTATGTCGGTTTGTTTTTCTTTAATCTTCCTTCTACTATTAATTTGTGTGCTAAAATTGCTTCTCTTGTTCCTACACTTTTCCTGAAACCAAACTGGTCTTCTCCTAACAATTCTTCCACACTCCTCCCAATTCTTCAGTACAAATTCTTGTTAAGATTTTTTACGCATGAGTAGTTAAACTAATTGTTCTGTATTCTTCACATTTATCTGCTCCAGCTTTCTTTAGAATCATGACAATAACACTCATTTTGAAGTTTGATGGAACTTCCCCTTTTTCATAAATATTACACGCTAGTTTGTATAATCTATCTATTGCTTCTCCACCTACACTGTGCAGTAATTCTGCTGGTATCCTGTCTATCCCAGGAGCCTTTCTGCCATTCAGATCTTTTAACGCTCTAATAAACTCAGATCTCAGTACTGTATCTCCTTTTTCATCCTCTTCGACTTCCTATTCTTCCTCGATAACGCTAGTTTTTAATTCATTTCCTCCATATAACTCTTCAATATATTCCCCCCCCCCCCCCCTTTCAACCTTTTCTTTCATATTATATCTCGATATTCCATCTTTATTTAAAATATTATTGGCTTTTAATTTACATACTACAACATTCTCCTTTACTTTCCTGTATGCTCCGTTTATATTACAAATGATCATTTCTCTTTCCACTTCCGAACACTTTATTTACTTAAAATACTTTAATTTTTCCTTTAATCCACTTCTTTTTCTTCTTTTGCTAATTTTCACTTCCTCTTTATAGCATTTCATAACTGTCTATAGTTCATTTAATCTTCTTCATCACTAGCATTCTTATACTTTCTACATTCATCCATCAGCTGCAATATACCCTCTGATATCCAAGGTTTTCTACCAGTTCTCTTTGTTCTGCCTAAGTTCGCTTCTGCTGATTTAAGAATTTCCTTTTTAACATTCTCCCATTCTTCTTCTATATTTCCTACCTTATTGTTTTTGCTCTGACCTTTTGTAATGTCCTTCTCAAAATTCTTTTTTATCTTCTCTTTATCAAGCTTCTCTAAATTCCAACAATACATTTGACACCTTTTCTTCAGGTTTCTAAACTCCAATCTACGTTTTATTATCACTAAATTATGGTCACTAATAATGTCTGCTCCAGGATATGCTTTGCAATTGAGGAGTTGATTTTTAAATCTTTATTTAACCATGATGTAATCTTTCTGATAACTTGCAGTATCAATAGGGTTTTTTCAATATGTACATTCTTCTATTATGATTTTTAAAATGGGTGTTGACAATTGCTAAATTATACTTCATGCAAAACTCATTAAGTCAGTCCCCTCTTTTATTCCTTTTGTCCAACCCGTATTCACACAATATTTCCTTCCTTGCCTTTTCCGATGATTGCATTCCATATCTCCAACTATTATTAAATTTTTATCCCCTTTTACCTACTTAATTGCTTCATCAATTTCTTTGTATACACATTTCAATTCATCATCATCATCATCATGGGCACTTATAGGCATATAGATATTAACAATCGTTGTTGACTTAGGTTTTGATTTTATTCTTATCACTAAGCTGTTTGAAATACTCTACTTTCATCCCTATCTTCGTGTTCATTACAAAACCAACGTCTGCCTGCCCTTTATTTGCAGCTGATATAATTATTCTAAAATCACCTGACCAAAAGTCGTTTTCCTCTTCCCATTTGAATCAGGATTTTTTTTTAATTTACATTACACTTAATACAAACAAAACACAGCATATGTGGTAAGTTTTGTTAGGAATCTGAAAAGTTTTCTGTTAATTCTTGGTTTTCAAGGTGGGTTTACAAAATATTGTTGTTTTCTTTGTCTTAGGGATAATTGTGATACAAAAAGCCATTATCAAGTTAAGAACTGGCCATTGTGACTGATAAAAAAATGTAAAGCATTTATCTTTAATTGAGACTGGTAAAATCATACTACTGCCACATCACATAAAACTCAGACAAATGAAAAATTTTATATAAATACTATACAAAGACCAACCAGGATTTAATCATTTAAAAATAAATTTTCCTAAATTGAATGATGATAAGCTCAAGAAGAATATATTTATTTGTTCGCATATCAAGAAACTACTTAAATACTCAACGTTTGACAATAAATTTAATCAATGTGAACTAGCTGCATGAAAGTCCTTCAAAGACGTTTTATTTGGTTTTTTAGGCAACAGAAAATATAAAAATTACAAACATTTAGGATGAAGGATGTTCTTAAAAATTCATTTCCTACACTTCCACTTGTCAACATATTTAAAAAATTAAACATAAGACAATTCCATTGATTTAAACTTTTAGAAATTGTTATTTTAAAGACATTCCAATTATTTAGACTATTAGAAACTGTTATTTTAAAATTGTATAATGTATCTAAATTTATCTGTCTCTGAATAAATAAAAATTTAGTTGATTTAAAGAAATTTAGAAAGAATATAAATAATAATATATATATATTAATATTGATTTCACAGTGATTATGCATTTATTGGTAAATAAATTGTATCTATCCAAAAAAACATGATGTTTACATAAATTGTGATAACAAATTTTGAATTCAGCACCCAAAAATTAGTTAAAATCACTATATATAAATCAGATGCACAAAAATATAAGATATAAATAAATAAAAAATATAAATATAAGGGCAGAATGCCAGAAAACTCTAAATACAAACCGAGGAGTAATTTTTTTCCGAGATCTTTTGGATATGGATATCACTGAAGTAGCTGGTGAGCTTCATACCCAAGATGTTGTAGAAGCAAAGCATATAATGAAACAGCAGAACAGAATTGAAGAACTAATACCTTCTCTTATACTGACTCAACCTTCCAATATCACCGGAAAAAATAAATGTTTGTTATCTTTCAGTTTGACTAAGACCTTTCTTTCAGAACCCACGATGATATTCAAATGCCAAGGATATAGTCACACTAAAAAATCTTGCTCGAAAACGGAAATCTGTTCAGTTATTTTTTCTCATAAGACATTTCAGAATTGTTCCAAGTTTAAAGGGACATAGCACTATTCTGTGTCCCTTTAATTCTAACCTGCAATTCTTCTTGCCATCCCTTATGCAGCAACAAAACATTACCTTCTTTCTTTTCTGTTTAGCCTTCAGAACTACCGTAAGGTATTACTTCAGGGATGAATGAGGATGATGTGTATGAATGTGAATGAAGTGTAGTCTTGTACAATCTCAGGTCGACCACTCCTGAGA
>JAAAKQ030186463.1:0-52047 GCA_010016005.3 Zanna intricata | reverse complement strand
ATTCAAATCCGTATAAAAATTTTTATCTTTACTAGGATTTGAACCTTAGAACTTTCGACTTCGAAATCAGCTGATTTACGATGTCGCGTTAGACCAACCCAACCCGGTGGGTTGGTTAAAATAACACCAGTCAACCGGTGTTTTACGGAGTTAAGCAAGTTAAAACACCAGCAAGTTAACACAAGTTATAGTGCATGCAATATTACAATGTTGGTTAATTTTTTTTCAATATTTGTTTGGATAATAAGTAAAAATATAAGTGTCAGGAAGCATGAATTTATTAAATTAGTGCTTAAAAGCGATAAAACAAAAATTAAATTTACTTTTTTCGCGCAATGCTGGAACGTTTTTGCTAAGTTTGTAATGGGAATTTTGAAAATATTAAGAAACGCTTTATGAATTCCAACAAAGACAGAAGGATTAAAAGTAGTTAATATGCTAGCCGACAAGAAAGTAATTTTAAACACGTTAGATGAAAATTAACTTAGCTTTAGAACTTAACGAATCCAGCGATGCTAACTTTTTACATAGCCGATATGTTTGAATTTTTTAATTCTGAAAAGCATTCCCAAAGTGTTTTACTACTTATTTATAAAATAACTAATTCAAATATAAAGCTAATAACAATAATAAATAATTATTAGCTTCAAATAAGCTAATAACTAATTAAAACGGTAAATAAATTGAATTTGTTACTATATAATATTTTAATAAATATAGTTGTATTATTTATTTTATTTGTAATTTTAGAAAGTGGTTGGAAGCATCACTTATTTCATTAACAAGGAATAATAATTTACAATATTAGAATTAAAGCATCAGATGCTTTCTCTTCACTGGAAATATTTAATAGTGATTGCTCGACTGATGAAAGATTATAAAATAAAAAATGAAATAAAAATAATATGATATTATTTATTTTATTTTTAAAAATACAAGGTACATTGAAAAATATTCAATACAAAATAATTAACACAACATTATTTTGTGTAAAATTCAGTTTTAAAGTTGAGTTTTATTTCATATCAAATTTAAAAATATTTACTTTACCGGAGTATTTTTTAACCACTGATTGTAAAACCACTTGTTACGTTTTTAAATCTACGTTGAAGCTCGTATAATGGTCTAAATTCAGCAAAAAATGCTAGACATGTTTCCAAAGCGTTAGATTCATTTAAACGTGAATAAAAAGAGAATTCACCTCTGTATTCTCCATATGGAAATACCGGCAGAAATTCAGCGATTGAACTAAAATCCATCTTATAATTTTTTATTACTAAAGTTCCCTGAAATAATAAAAAATTAATATATGCCGTTACGATAACAGTATTATATTAGATAGGATTTCTATCTAATAATTTCCTATGAAAATTTCTTAGGAATAATTTCCTAAGTAAATTTATTGCCAAACAATTGACGTACATCAGCCATCTCTATTCGTGCTGTGAATGATGCTGATCCACTGTGTTGAAATTGAGCGTTGTCAATGATTTGTGGGAATTTTAGTGGTTTTTGGGGAACAAAGTTTTTCAACTTTTATCGATCTAATAATGCTAAATTATGAGGCTTTTCCTTTTCAAAACATAAAACCTACTACGCTATAAGATGACACAACACAATACACGGTAACGTTGTTGCTTTTTAGGAGGCGCTAGTGTAGCTTTGTAGGATTCTCTTCTGCCAAAAAATAATACCAGTTATGATGGAAAAGGACTTCGTTTGATTTCCACAGTTTGTTAACAGTCATGGTTCTTATTTATCTTTACAACCACTTGTTAACAGAATTCATAGAGAATTATGCGATCGCGTTAGGTTTCAGTTAATGGACTACAACTTAAAAACAAACTGAAACTATACAGCTGTAAAGACTGCACCGATATTACAATAGTTAAGACAGTCCCGATATTATTTGGTGTAAGAACGGTTCACTTACCGTCTGAAGGTTTCTTTTTCATTGCTGAACCTGTTTCCTCAAAATTACGTATTCATGTGTTAATTGCATCCGCCAACGGTACACAAGGTAGCGTCCTAAATCAAACTGGTGGTGAAATTATCTTATATTAAAGTCATTATTTTTGTAAAATGCTTTGATGGCATAGGTATGTTGCGCACAACGTCAGATATCCATGATAATGAAATGGCATGTAAGCGTGAACTAGCTTCTATAAATTATTCAGTGTTGACATCGCTCAGGACAAGCTACACAAATTTACAAATTTTTAATTCCCAAATTCACTCTAAATAATAACTGAAAATATACTCAAGAAGGAAACCTTGAATTTTTTCATACCGAACTTTAGTGGTATTCGATTTTTATTTTTAAGCATATCTTTGCCAATGTATGTGCTTCGGCAAGTAATCTTTTGTGGATAAGTTCAAACAACGGCAGATATGACTGATTAGTAGTTAACGACTACGACGTAGTAACGACTGATTAGTAGTTTTGTATTATTATTCAAATATATTTATAAATACTGTATAACGTGTATATATATATATATATATATATACCAATAACTAGAAACAGATCCTAAACTAATAATATTGACACAGCATATATAACAGTTTCTTAATCTGTCACTTTACTTTAATTATTTAATTTGTCACAAGTAATTTTTATATTTTGGTACACTTCTCCGCAAGTACCAAGGTTTTCACCAAATCTTTGGCAAGCTTTTTCAGAATTCTAAATAAATAATGTAATTAACAATTATATATAATTCAGTAAGAAAATATTTCATATTATTAACTCAGTCAGATGTAAAACGTAAATTTTGGTGGAATAATTTAAGAATAATTTTAATTTTATTGATTTTATTTTTGTAGTACTTTCTTCAATGTATTCCGGCGTACTTTAAAGTCATTTGTGTTTTTTAAGGATAAATGGCCGTTTTTAAATGATACATCAGTCTTCCAAACCGAAGAACTAATCTACATGCTATACGTGTTTTTATAAAAAACTGAGTTTTCTCTGAAGGGTATTTTAAAACTTTTGAATCATAGATTAATTATATATATTGAAATATTTCTGTAAAACTTTCAACGTCACAGAAATTATAAATTCTACTAAATTTAACATTTATCAGAAATTCATTTATCAAGTAATCGACCAGCAAACGTTTTAAATTTATTTCTAGTGCAGATTTATTACGATTTTACTTTAGTTATTAGTGAAATTTACTTATCTATAAAATTAGTAAAATATTTTTTGAAAAATATCTTAATGGTAATGTCCATCGAATAGTAACGAATTTCTTTTCATGTAAATACATATTCTACTTGAAAGAAAAATACTGTTATCTTACTTTTTTTATTGGGCATTCGAATTTTTTATTAGCTGCTTTATACACATCTTGAGATATTTTTGAAAGGAATTTACCTAATCCCTCACACATTTCATATCTCACATCGAGTAAACTGTTCCATCGTCCATTAGGTCCTTTACGTTCCCCGAGTGCATGAATCTGAAAGTTTAGTGCATTTCTTACTGCATTTCATTATAATACATATTTATTATCTAAAACAAAAATAATAGTAATAATAAGAATACAAGCAATAAAATATTACCAAATAAATATCGATTTTAACGAGTTTTGAGCTGTATTTGAGCCACTGACCAGCACCAGGTAGGTAAAAGCGAGATTAACTTTTATAATAATATTTGACATCGTCTTTTACAAACATTTCCAACCTTTTCCTTTCCCGTCTACTTAGTTACTTCAGAAAAGCTGTAGTTATATAGTTATCTTGACGAATTAGTTCCTAAGAACCCCAAAAAACCGAAAAATGGCATCGAAATTTCCTCAAAAAAATGTGCATACATATGTATTTTGGCATGTAAATTACCTTATATCTCCAGTACTACTTGACCGATTTTAACCAAACATGACTATAATATTTCTCTAGTAGAGGCATTGATATTATTAAATTTTCAGTTCAAAAAGTCAATGGGTGGGGAATATAGGGGTGAAACACAAAATCGTCTCTAGATTTTGCATAAAAGTTTTTTTAAAATAATTTTGTGAATATTAATAAACAACTTATAAAAAAAATTGTTTGTTAAATTCATTCCCATCCATAAAATGATTTCAATCTTGAAGAGTTACAGAAGGGATTACAAGAGGTGATTTTATTTATATCTTTTTGAGCAATTATGGAAAAACATCTTTTGTGTAAAAATATTTTTTGCTACATTTCACCCCATTATTAAAAAAATAATAATAAGTTTGTAACGTTGTAAAAGGCAATACAGTGGGTCTTTTTCGTTGCAGTTCTTTCTATTAGCATCTCGTTGGATCCAACAATTTGTTCCATCATTGTGGGTTCTTAACCTAGCCACACCCTTACACACCCCACATCCCACTTAGGGATCGAACTATTGCTGTAATCGTCACAGATGAGCCGTAGAATTAAATAAATTAATAATATTTAAGTACGTAAGTGTTTATGTTTTAAATAATTGTGTAATTATTTTTATGTTTTTGTTCAATGAGTGACCAACATTATATTTTTGTTCAATGAGTGAAGAAAAGGTAATTATAATGAACTACTCTGCTTCTGTAAGAGTGTTTTGTAGGCCTATTGCTGAGGGATTTCACTCTAAAAAAATCCCAAGCGCCGTAATTGTTACCTCTTAGGTGGTGTAGAAATGCAATAGTTATATTTTGTAAAGGTTCTTAAAAGAATATGTTTCCACTTTCCCTCAACCTCGAACAACTTTAACGTAACATTTATCTAAGACGAATTTAATTACATCCTTAGATGATTAAACATTTTATTGTAATTTAAAATCTGACGACAACGTGGACGTCGTCACTGTCGATTGTTATTTACTCTTCATGTTGTTTCAATACAGCATGCGATTTCATCTATATTACGATTTAGGTACGCCCTAACCTCCCACTTTACCTGTCACTGACACTTTACATGTCAAGTAAATACTTTGTTAGCATTAGATCCACTGTACAAGTCACTGTCACATTGTGCGTGACATTAGTTCTATTTTAATTTTATTTATATATCAGTATTAGCTGATTCATATTACTAATTAATTCTTATAATAGGATATTGTGGTTTTAGTAAAAATTTATTATTATTATTTTGTTTTTTAATTTTAAGGTTGTTTTAGACCATCAATCTTGACATACTTTCATTCAGTCGCACGCCAACACTTATCCGGACAAACTTTAACGACGACGACGTGGTGGCGCCACCTTCCGGTGAACGGGTCCGATCGACCAGGATCGTCCTCGAACTCCTTCTTCTTTTCCTCCTCCTCCTTCGACCACCAGACTAGGTTGTCATCGTCATCATCTAAGGCTAGGGCTAGGGCTGGAGCTGCAGCCGCCGCCATTTTACCTCTGCCCTGCCCTAGTACTGTCCTATCAAAGTTATTTTGATAGGACTCAGCCCCGCCATCTTAGCTGAAGCCTAGGGAAACTGGTGAGGCTGCAGTCGCCACCATCTTGGTGGGGCTATGACTGGGGGGGGGGGCGAATGTAGGCGGAGCCAAACGCCGCCGTCCTGGAGGGAATGCCGGAAGTGGGCGTGGCCGGAAATCCACGCCCACTTCCGAAATCTTGAATGACATCATTTCCGACGACCAAACGCCTATTTCCGTACTACCAACTTACTAGAAGAAACCGCTCATCTACATATCAGCAGACCTGGGAGGACATGGAATGTCATCATTCCATGTCCTCATGGAATGATGGTGGCTGTTGGAGCCAGCAGCCGCCATCTTGGAGGGAATGCCGGAAGTGGGCGTGGCCGAAAGTTGCAGCCATCTAGAATGACGTCATTTTCGATGACAAAACGCCTATTTCCGTACTATCACCTTACAAGAAGAAATCGCTCATCCACATATCTGCAGACCTGGGAGGACATGGAATGTCATCATTCCATGTCCTCCCAAATTATAGTTGTCAAACAATTGGAGTACACCAGGAATCTATACTCGTGCAATGTGTGATATTGATCCTCTTTGTTGAAAACAAGCTTTTCCAATAATCTGTCGAAATGTCTCATTTAATGTCTGTGACTGTAAAATGTGTTTTCAGGAAATCATTTGATCTTATATCATTATAGTTGTGAGGCCCTCCTAATTTTCGGAATATATGGGCCTATTATGATACAGCACGTAAGATTTATACATAATTATACAACATATAATTATAAGGATTATATATGGGGCATAAAACGACACAGCACAACGCATGATAACTTTTATCTGATGTATAGTATTCAGCTATATGGTACCCGATGTACACAAAAATAGAATTTTATTTTATATTTTTAACCGTTTGGGTGGAAAAAGGTTTCATCAGATATCCACAGTTTGTTAACAAAGTAATTGTTGTCGTTTAACAGTGAAACACTTCGTTTCCATTGATGGCACCTCATGTGATCGTTTGGTTTAGTTAATGGAAAATCTGCAACCTATAAGAATGGTAAAGTAAGTGTTGCTACAATTTTTTCAAGCACTTAAACTATACAACTCTTAAGACAATGCATGACAACGAACACGTGTGTCGTTTCTTCTGACTTGAAGAGAATGTACAGTCTCGATATTATCTGGCTACGAACTCTCTGTACAATGCCTGATTTTTGTTTTTCATTACTGAACATATTTCATCAAAATTATTGGTTAATTACTTGAGTTGACAGTACAAAATTATGGTGTACTAAATTAACTTTGCGGTGAAATTCTCTTACCGCAGTCTCCACACTAACATTATTTATATAAAAAAGCTTTGATTGAAAAAAGCTGTTGCGCACCAATATAAGTATCCGTTAGAACCAAATAACAAATTGCCGTGACTTCCCTTCTATAAGATATTCATTGCTGACAATCGCCCAGGGCTACCAGTAAAAATTAAAATTTTCTATTTCTCTGAATCACTTTGCACAAGTGTTATTAAAAATATTTAAATTTTTATAGTTATATATCCATTGGCAAATAAAATATTAGTAGCAATTTTATACACCTGGTTGTCAATAAAATTGTTCTAGAATATTTTTAAAATTCCAAACGTTGTCAACCTGCACAATTTTTCCATCTACTGTGCCTGTAATATCAAAACGAGTATGTCAGGATGCATTACGATGTGGTCCATAAGTCTGTCTGTTCTTTTAGCTAATACATTTCCAAATGCTTCTTTTTTCATAAATATGCCACCATACCTTTGTATTTGTCACTTTATTCAGCCATCTGACTTTTAACATTCTCCTTTAGCACCGCATTTGAAAAGTTTCTAATATTTTCTTTTCAAGTACTCCGATCGTCCAAGTTTCACTTTCATATAAAGATACGACCCAAATATTTACTTTAAAAAATATTTTCCTAATGTTTAAATTAATTTTTAATGTAAGAAAATTTTATTTCTGACAGAAAGCTCGTTTCTTCTGTGCTATCTGGCATTTTATATCGCTCCTGCTTCGTCCATCTTCAGTAATTCTACTTCCAAAAAACAAAATTCTTCTATCTCCATTGTTTTTTCTCGTCCTATTTTCATATTCATTGATCCATCTACTTTATTTCTACTACATTTCGTTACTCTCATTTTGTTCTTGTTTATTTTCATGTTGTAGTTCTTACGTAGGACTTCATCCATGTCATTCATTGTTTCTTTTAAATTTTTAAAAAAATATTTAAACTAGAATATGTTATCGAACCATTGAAGTATTAAACGTTCATGCAATAATAAAAAAAATCTGGTGTGGATTCCAAATGATTACTTCCTTGTACGAAATCCAAAAATAATACGACTCTCTCTCTTTTTCTCTTTAGCCTCCGGTACTACCGTAAGGTAATTCTTCAGAGGATGAATGAAAATGATATGATCAATGAGGATGATATGTATGAATGAAAATGAAGTGTAGTCTTGTACAATCTCGGGTCGACCACTCCTGAGAAGTGTGGTTAATTGAAAACCAACCACCAATGAACCCCGGTATCCATAATCTAGTATTCAAATCCGTATAAAAGTAACCTTTACTAGGATTTGAACCTTAGAACTCTCGACTTTGAAATAAGTTAATTTGCGATGTCTCATTAACCACTACGCCAACCCAGAGGGCTTTTTTTTACGATTCTAAACTATAATTTTTAATAATACTAATAATTCATATAATTTTTAATACTAAATAATCCAATTTTTCACCAAATCTGTTACATGTGTAATAGAAATTTAATATTAAATTATATATACACATTTTCAAAAGAAGATTTGAAATAAAATTGTATTTTATTTTAATAATAATTTTATCTCACCGGAATAATTTCTGATTTTTTGGACATTTTTGGTTCAGTCGATTGCAATCAAAAGGGGAAGTGCACAACTACATGTTACAGCTCTAAATCCAAAATTTAAACATTCTACAGCTAATCATTTTTTTATTTATGCGAGTTACGTTCATACGTACATACGTATTTACATACGTTCAGACGTTACGCCGAAACTGGTCAAATGGATTCGTGGATGATGAAAATAGATATTTCATTTGAAAGCTGAAAACCGAAATTTTTCGTGATTACAGTATTTCATTGTACTTCAGTAGAGAAGGAAGTAATCAATTTTTAAAACTCCAGAAGTGAAAAAAGGCGAAATTTTTGGGTAAAAAAAAAAAAGAAAAAAGCAAAATGAATTACAATTCAGTGAACGATTTTGAGATCATTTCGAACTCGTTTATTCGGTTAATAAGCTGATTTGAAGGCAGTAATTAATGTCACAGAATCAAATGGCAAATGAACAAACCAGACATTTCTACCCCCCAAAAAAAAAACTGTCCAATTTCTGGTACTATAATTTTTTTCTTATCACAAACCTATTTTTCCATTATCCGGTTTGTTTTAGATTTTCAGTGTATTCCATTCATTCTTTTTTATTTTCAAATCGTACTTTAAAAACAAGTTGAATCCATTGCATTCATGAAAGTTTCCTAAATTCATGAAAATAACAATATATACGCATAATGTTTTTGTTAGTTTTTTCAAGAGTTATAGATTTTAAATAAATTTTTCTTTTGCAAATTTTTTATGCAATCTAATCTTGTTTATAAATATATTTTAATAGTAATATTATCAAAAAAATAAATAATTAAAAAATTATACCATTCCATTGAGGTTGTTATTAAATGTCACGTTAGCTGTGTAACCCAATTCATAACGGTTGATTTTGTGCCATTTGGTAGAATAGTTCACAGAATTGCTTCCCATTCGGCGACACTAAACCTCTTTAGGGCGATGTAATAAGGACTCTACAATTACATAGTAAATTTAATAAATACTTACTTTATTCTTAACTAAATATTTTATAATTTAAGAAAACGTTTTAACAGTAAAAAATTTAAAAAAATACATTATAATGGCAAAATTATGAAATGTACAAAAAATATATTATTTATTTTTTTAAATACTTTAAACGTAAGAAATTCGTAACTGAACAATATAAATTTGATTTAATCAAAAATCATGAAATATATCATTAATATTTTGTATATCATATTCATATTTTGCGTGACTGAATAAAACCACATTTCATATATTCGACATTATATTTTCTGCATTTTTCTTTGGTTCCAACATGAGTATATGTATAGAAAGAAAATAATAATAATATGAGAGTTAAGAGAGAGATCCAAATGAACGGAATTATTGTAGTAAATACGATGTTTTGGAGATATTAATCTTTAAGACGTACGTAAAGTCGAAGTTAGGCAAAAAATTAAATTACTACTTATTTGATTTAATGCACCTTTGATTTCTAAGCGAGTGATGAAAGTTTTTATGGACCATTTCAAAAAAATACAATTAACTAAAATAGATCATAATCTTCATAAAATAACAAACTCTAAGTCCACGTCTGTTTCTGAAACTCCATTTTCACAATATACGTAGATGGCAGATGGCTATCATTATGTGATTGTTTAGTTTTAGTCTTATAAGAAAGGTAAAGTAAGTGCTTCTTCAGTATTCTTCGAGCAGTTGAACTATGCAACTCTTCAAGGATGCACTGAGTATGCAGAAGACATAGAAAAATTGGTGAAACGGTATGACAAGTGTTTAAATTACTAGGGCCTAAAAGATATTTCCTCTTTATTTTATTACCAGGTATTGATAGGGAAAACTTAAATTAACTTGTTTAATACACAAAGCCTTCCTCATCTTCATCTAATGCATTGGCAAAACTGTAATTAGACCTAATTCTATTTGTAAAAATAATAAAATAACTTATTCAGGATCATTAAGTAGAGTACTTTTTTTAAAATGTTGGTCTCTTATAAAGCAATGCTGACTGAAAGCAAGATTATTCCGTAAAAAAAAGAAATAACATTATTTTGTAATGTTAATAATGGAGAAGTCACTACAGAATTGTCAACATGTTACTTATATTTTATAGCTTTCAAAATAATCTACATATTTACCTGTCTTACCTTGATTCTTATATTATGATCTACGGAATAAGAGAACGCTAATATAAATTTCGAAAATTTGAAAAAAAAAATTCTTAAAGCTCTTTTAGACCGATAACCAATAAGCAGTAATATGTAGGTAAATTACCTATGAATGTTTTATTTTTTATACCTAACTTTTCTTCAGCTGTGTCAGAAGCGACTTCGTTAGAGTCGGAAATTTTGTTTTCTAGAAGCTAGTGATGTTGAAACGGGTAACTCTTGTAAACCTACTGGTCTCATAGCCGATGGAACATTGAATACGCGGTACTTTTTTTTTTGAAGAAAAACGAACGCTATTTTATAAGTGGATGTTGCAATCATTACAATATTTTCTTGGTTCTAGCCAGATTAGTACTCCAAATGGAAAATGTTCAATTTTTCCTTGTAAAAATCAAGTTAGCTTTAAATGAAAACAAATAAGTAATATATGAGATGTCCAGATTTTATCTTCGTTTCCAAAAGAGCAATCGAAATAATTTTTATAGGCAGTTTTTCACATTATTGATATCGGTTTTGATTTATAGCGCTGATTACTCCCCCGAGATAATAAAAAGTATTGGAAAACGTTTGCATGCACAATTTTTATTCATAAAACTTAAATAAATTGATATGTATTATCTTACGTATAAATATTTAATAAAATTGTATATTTTGATTTATAATAAAGCTTTCTAATAATTCTCATTTAAATTACTTCAAATTACTCATACTGCGCACAATTACCAAACATGTTTTCATTACAAAAAAGTTCATAATTTTCTTGTAATTAAAATGTACAACTTGAAATATTAGCAGTTATGCTCAAGTCAAAGTTGAATACTTCAATGAAATGATACAATATAAAAACACCCACACAAAAATCATACGTTTAAGTTACACTGTTAAAAAATTTTTATTGTTGAAAATTTTATTTACTTGAGTCATTATGTTTTTTTTCTTGAACAATTAATATAGAAATTGTATTTTTTCAACAGTAATGTTGCACCTTACAACATTATAACACATAGTAAATCGAATACGAATGAACATATTTACACAACAATGCTAATAAATTCCTATATTTTTTTTACGTGCTAAATTCATAATGATAAAACACTTAAATGTAGGTGATAAATTGAAAATTTAATGTGATAAGAGTACTATAAAATAAATATACTTTTTTCGCCGTGATTCTAATGGATTAGATGTTAAACAAAATTTCTTAAAACTGTTTTTAAGTATCAAATTTACTATTGTAATATTTGATGTAACTCGAAAAGGAAAAGAGAAATTTTTTTAACTTTTTTTAAAAGTCGTAGGTATAAAGATGAGCCGGCCTCCGTGGCGCGATTGGTAGCGTCTCGGCCTATCATTAGGAGATCCCGGGTTCGAATCCCGGTCAGGCATGACATTTTTCACACACGTTACAATTCATTCATTTCATCCTCCGAAGATATACCTAACGGTGGTTCCGGAGGTTAAACAATAAAAAATAAAAAAAAGTATAAAGACAAAAAAGATAAAGTAAAAGATGATAAAAGTATAAAGATGAAGTACATTTTGTATTTCATAATAAATGAAAATGTTTGTTGATTACTTAATGAATTTAAAATGTTAAAAATAATAAACTTTTTCTGCTATTTTGTAACTGCAAATGTTTATGTTAATATAAACTAATTAATTACATAATCCATAAGCGGCAACAGGTTGGAATAAACAAAATATTAAAAAATATAGATATATAATTGTTTCGGTGTAATAATTTTCTAAGTTATCGTTCATAATTTACTATCATTTTTTAATAAATTTACTTACTGCAAATTCTTCCCAAAGACTAAAATTTGTTTCAAAAAATGTAATATTTAATACGCATAAAATAAGTATTTTTGAATTCATTTTATAAAAGCATTTTAATTAAAAACTAATAGAAATGATATGCTCAAAATATTACTGAATGATGTTAATGAATTTTATAAAATTTTTACGTTTTAAAAATTAAACCAACTTCCTGAATGTTGAACACAATGTGGACGATATAGGGATGAAAATGTTGTTTTATTAATTAAATGGAACAAAAATGATTTTTGAATCCGGTTGTATGAATATTTTAAATCACAGATAAAGTTAATTACGATTGATATTATTTATTATAAAAGATACGATTATGACAATTGTACCGTTTTAAAATATTTCTTTCACTCCCACCGAAAATAAATATTTTTTTACATTTACTTTCAAAAAAAAACAAAACAATATATATATATATAAAGGTTCAAGGTCATTTGAATTCCATCACGATTTGGAAAAGAAAATATATTACCTAATTTCTACAATTCTGATTATGTTGCGTTTATTTTTCTCATAATCTAAGTTTCTAAAATTTATTTTTATTTACTAGTTACTCTAATTTTTGTATTGATATTTGATTACATTAGTTTCAAGTAAAAATTTGTATAACTTTATCAGTATACATCTATCCCTTTTTTTTTAAATCATTAAGAGACAATTAAAAAATTAAAGAAAAATATTTATGCAACAAGATAAAATCAGATTGTGTGTAGTTTAGTACTTATTTTTTCTATGAATTATTTTTTAATCGTTTCAACTTGGTGACTTATTTGTTTACAATACAAATAAAAAATAAAAAAAAAAATAAAAAATAGATTTCAGTTTCAAATTTAAAAATTTAATTACAACATTATTTTTATTCATATAAGAATACAAACCGAATTTGAATGAGAAAGTGCAAATACAGTTTTACAAAAAAAAAAAAAATATATATATATATATATAATGGTATATATAATAATAATTTTACCTTTTAAAAACATGTATTGGATTAAATAAATGATAATTATTGCTATAAAATTTAGGATTTCTTCATTTTCACCTACTTACGAAGTAAAGTATTAAAGTAATGTGTTATCATAAATGATGTAAAATAAAGTATTTTACATGTTAAAGAATATTTTACTTGTAAAATTAAAATGAAAAGTATTTAAAAAAATTAGTAAATAGTAAAATATAAAGTATTTTACTTGTAAAATAAAGTATTGTAATCATGAAAAATTAAATCCATTTCCGTTGAATTTTTTTATCATCCCTGAATCTATTTTGACTAGTTTCGGCGTACATCGAATGTACAAACGTAAATACGTATTTACATATCTTGCATAACTCAAAGATGATTAGCCGTAGAATGTTTAAATTTTGAATTTAAGATTGTTCTAACATCTAGTTTTGCCCCTCCTTTTTTAATTGTAATCGACTGAACCACAAGTGTCCAAAAAGCCAAAATTAAAAAAAAATTGGATTTTGGACTTCTTCTTAACTGCAGTAATAAGCCTTCATTGAGTATATATCATAAGTGGTACTTATTTTCATTGGTTCTAGTACAGCCAAATAAACTTGTAATTAATGAAATATTTGGATCTTAGAAGGTTCGAATCGGACTTTTTTAACTTTATTTTTTAAATTTAAATATATTGATTTATTAATAATTATTTTTTTTTTAAATGTTACGATAAACTAATAATTGAATAATAACAATAAAAAAAAAAAAAATATGTATGGAAAAATATCAGAAGTTATTAACGACGTAATATTTTATGTACTTTTCATTAAAAAAAAAAGTATAACTTAATAGCCTACTACAAGGAAGACATGTGGAATCCACATCAGATTATTTGAAGTGTTATGCCGATAGTAACATTTTCATTTAATCTTCACCATTTCAGATCTCTATGTTAAATTTCAACAGCATCAACACAACATCTGTCAAATTTCTATAGACTATATTTCTATAGAGTATCAAATTTCTATAAAACTTTTGAAGCATTTAATGCAGCTGCATCCAATATTTCTTCAAAAAGACGTCAGCAATCACACAACGCACGCATGTACGCGCTCATAAATCTTTATACGCAGGAACTAACAAAATTTACGCATTTTATTTTCTATTTATCGACGTTTCATTACAACTATCTGAGATCAGAATAAATAAAAAGTGGAAAGACTTTACAATACTTTCCTCCTTCTTATATAAATAAAATAAACTGCCGGAAAACTGAAGTAAAAATAAATCGGATACTAATACCGATAGTATAATTAGTGGTAATTTTCTTAAAAAGATTTTTTGTCTTTTCTAAAATATGTGTATAGGATTATTCTTTTACTTATATTCATTAGTAAGTATTATCATAGATTCCTTAAAGTATTTTTTTTTTTATTGTTATTTAATTTTGTGTCAAGTAGAAAATTTCAGATCTCACAGATATTCGATTTAAGAAAGTTTGGGAAGAGAAACCGAGAAATGCTACCACTTAGTCATAGATCTCAATAATACTAATTGTTTTATGAGTATTTCTACTTCTACATTGGGTCATTCTAATTGATTTGTAAAATAACACTGATGTTGTATTAAGTGATTCATGAAGAATGTTGCAATCTTTCAAAACATTTTTTTTGCTACTGGTCAATATAGAAAAAGTTCATATCAACATAGGTTCGGAAACGTTTCGTTATCCAGTGTCGGCTGGTAAAATATTTCGCCCTGATTTCTGCGCTTTGAGTAAATTTAAACCGCCTGTAATTCTGTAACTTAATTTAAGAGAGATTTAGTGATTTTATATGAATTCAGACCACACTAGTACTTAATAATGAAGCGTTTCCGAACGTATATGTACTTTCTTCTTTATTTTCACCAATAAAGTCCAGAAAATTACTTTTTTCGTCAATCCACCCTATAGAATTATGTACTCAGCAAACAGGAAACCAAGAAAAATAATGGAAAAAGAATTTTTGAACTAGAAAAGAAAAACAGGTCTTAACGTTGATAAAATTTTAAAGTCTAGTGATAGAATGATTTTACTGAAAATCAAACCAAATCCAATGGCTATGGTATTTTTATAAGTTTGTATGGCCACGTTAAACTATGCAGAGGAATAATTTAAAAAATTACATGAACAAATCTGTATGATAATGCTTGATGAAACTATTGTTTCTTTTTGAGAATAATTACTTATGAAATTAAGTATTATTGGATAGTTTTCCATTGTAACTGTGTAAATGAAAAAATAAATATCAGTTATTATTATAAAATTTGTTTTTTCATTTATTATCAGTTACAGCATAAAGATAGTGATAACAATTTTGTTTTACTATATAATATTATTAACGGAACTACAAAAAAAGAAAACAATTGCATTTGATTTTATTCTTTTGAAAATTATGATAAGAAAAAACAAACACTACGACTAAAATTGATATAAATCATTATATACTGTATAATTATATTCAACCTCATATATTATAACTGGAATTCAGTATTAATTATTTTTAATTATCTACAACTAGTTCATAGTTTTTAAGGAGCAATACATCATAACCCATTATGAAATATATCTTACTTTCGGTAATAACGTAAATCAAGATATACACACATACCTTTGATTATTAGATTGTTTTTTTTATCAATCACTGAATATTTGTCATATATTTCAAGATTAAATTTTTATTTGCGCCATACCAAATAAAGGAGAATAAGTTAGCTTAGATATGGTGGAAATAACATTATCAGAAAAGGAAAAGATTTTTATTGATTTAAAACTGCTTGAAAAAAGGAATTTTTTTTTCTTGAAGTTTTCGGGGCATCGACTACTATGGTCAATAACCCCTTCCACTCATCTATATTTAGTGATTTCTCAATTATTACTTCCATCTCCATTTGCCTACTCTCATTCTTTTTCTGCACTCTTGTCACACTCTCCTTTTCCGTATGGCTAATCGTTGGAGTGATGTATTTGGTTTTTTCTGAATAGTGCCTCTGTAACTTTGTGCCCAACTCCGCTAGCGTGTTTTGCAATAGCGGGTTTTTCTGCTACTTTCTGTTTGTTGAAGTCAGTTATATTATCAACAATATCCATCTGAGGATGAAACTTTTGATCTTTAACTTTTTCTTTCTGTTGCCTCGATTGAATCTTAGTATCAATTATATTTTCAATTAAATTGGAGAGGCTTGGAGCAAAGTTTGCTAATAACTGCCCTACGTCGACTTTAACCGACGAGGGAGCAGCAGCCACCTCCGTATAAGTAGTTGTCGGTCGAGGCGTTCTGCCGCTGACAATTTTTCTCAAATCAGGAAAACTAATCTTTTGAAGCGTTTTGACCTCTTGAACAGGCGTTTCCGTCTTGTAAACGGGACAGTTGCTTGATCGACAGTTATGATGCCCTTTACAATTGATGCGCGTTGGAGGGTCTTTACATGACTCGCCTTCATGTGTTTTAAGTCCACACACGCATATCTCTTGTCCCTCACACCTAGCTGTAGTGTGTCCAAAGCGCTGGACCTGAAGCATCTCATTGGCTGTGGTATAAAAGCGCGTAGACGATGTATACCAGTTCACACCTATCTAGAAGTTTGGATCTCTTGAAGGTCAACACATGTGAGGCAGAAGGAAGAACCTCACCATTCCTTCTCATGGTTAGCTAGGGCTCACACCGATATAAATGGGTACCTTTCTATATGTTTGCCATCGCGGTGGAAATGCGGACAGGGAAGGGTCTCCGTCACACCTGCAATAACAGCGACCCACGCCGCCACATCGCCAACTCTAAAGGCAGTATTAATCCATATCCAAATCGTTTGTAATTGACAGATCAGCAGTTAATAAAAAAATCAAGTCCAACACTAATGACCTGCAGGTGGAAAAAAGTCAAAAAGTAACGCAATCCAAGAAACATACTCTGAACTCCGTTAGCCAGTTATATGTATTGTATGATTGTACAGCTGTTACCACCCTGGACGTGGAACGTAGATCTACGTTCTATCTACGTATTTATGTTCCGAACGTGGGGAATATCTACCTCAGGGCAAAAAAGGAATATTATTATTATTAGCGTACATAAAACTTACTAGTGTAGTGTAGTGTAGTAAATTTAGTAATGTAAAGTAATATGACTTCAGGGAAAAACTTGAGACTATAAAAAAACTTAAACATATTACAAAAATTATAATTTTTCCGTTTGTTAATTTGATTATTAATTTTTGTATTAATTTATTCTTTTTAAGGAACAATCAATCCAAAAATGTACTTTCATATCTTTATTAAATAATTGTTTTATTCTAGACCCTTTTTTTTGTTGACTCATCAGTTGTTAACATCAAGTACTATACTTCAACCTTTTTTTTCTGTGCTAATTTTTTAATATCTATATAATTGCTACATCCTAGAACTGAATTTATTTTTTTATTTCTTTATTCCAGTCTCTGGCTTCCTCGACACGTTTTTACATTTTAAAACATATCTCTTGTTCCAAATTAACCGAAAATCGGTATCTCGACGCATGGTCAACTTACCTAGATTCTGCCAAAAAGATTCTACCTAGATTCTTTTATATTTTGTTCTCTTAAATTTTCTCTTATAATTTCTCGTTTGGTTCCCTTTCTTTAAAATAATAATTATTAAAAATTAAAACTGTTCAGAAAGTTAAGAACAAATCAGAATCTGGTAAAAAGCGTAGTAGAAACTAAAGGAAGATATATTTGTAGGAATCCAAATAAATACGAAAAAACTCTTTTCATAAAGGGCAGAGCTTTGGAAAAACAGAACTTCAAAAAGTAGAGGGAAAAATATTAATCACTTCGGTCAAATAAATAAATTTAAATTAAAAAAAAATGATCTTTCATTCAGATCTCCAAAAATAAAGGAGGGAAATTAGTATAAAATAATTAAGAAAATTGAAAAAGATTAGCTTATACTATGAAGTCCTACTAATCTTGAGAAATTTACCAAGATCTAATCTTTTTTAGAAACCTAAAAACTCGTTTCGCCAAACGAAAAAAAAGAAGTTATTTGAATAATTTAATAATAAAAACATAATTTCGGACACGCTTCGAATGGCGTAAGATTTCCCTCTGATTTCTACGTTTGTAGTACATGTCTGAATGTAATTCTTAGTATCTATGTTAAGAGCAAATTATAAACGTTTTATATAAGATATGATCTAAAAATGTGAAAAGAAGGTTCCAGAACTGTGTTTTTTAAAATAGTTTGTGAGAAATCTGGGGTAAAAAACAAAAAATTGAGGTAAATAATCAGAATAGATTATATTCGGCTTAAAATAACAATTAGATGTGTAATAAACGCATAACGTTTACAAACGAAACTGGTAGAAAGTTTTATTTCGATTAAAATGACTGAATAAATTCCTCAGAAACTAAAATACAAATATAAGAATTTCTAAGTTCATTAAAAAAAAAAAAAAAAAAATATCAAAATGTAACAAATTTTATCTAAGTAATTGAAACAAAGTTTCCAATATTACAAAACAAAAGAACTAATATTTTGGAGAAATAAACTACAAAAAAAAATCCAATAAAGAAACACATAAAAAAATCTATTAGACATCTTTAAAAATAAATAAACATTAATTTTTTTTTAATTTTCTGAACTAAATTTCTTTCATATGTTGGCATTGGTAACAGCTGATTCCAGCAAATAAATATTTTGTATCTGAATTTGCATTTGCATTTGAACTGAAATAAACGTTTATATAAGTGAATGGAATAGTGCGTTTATGTCATATCTAATAATGCCTTATAAATTATATCCGATGAAGGTATATGTAAATGTCAATTTAGTTAATGGGTTCTCCAACAGAAATGTAAGTGCTGTGCAGCAAAAATATCATCAAAGATCAACGATTCTACTCCGTTGCACCTTTGCTTCTACATTTCAGTGCATGCGCATCACTAGATCATTTCCGTTTTCTTTATACGTCTGAACAGCTAGTGTATACTGTGGAGAAGAAGAAAATGTAATTCGCCACAATGAACGTAGCTCTGGCATCAATACCAGAAGAACTTCTTATAGCACTAGTTTAACATACAATAAAGTTTGGTAAATATTTCAAAAAGACTCCATTCTTTTAAACCAAAAAAGGTACAAAATCTACATCTTGAAGAGCTTCCTATTCGTTTAAATTATTGTGAGTGGATTCTAAACAATGTTAATAACATAGATTCAATTTGTTTACCGATTAAGCTACATTTACTCGAGGGAAATATTTCATTTAAAAGTTGCTTACTGCGTCGTTTGTCGACACCACGGCAATCGTCGCATTTGATGATCCGACTTAAGTCTCAATTAAGTTGCATCAGGATGGGACGTTTAAGCCGGGGGTTAAGAAAATGTAAAATATTGGTCGATCAATAGAAGTCGACTTATATGACATTCGCGATGAGAACCAGGCGATTGCCCAGGAATCAAATTAGATGAAAATTTAATCCCGCGAGCTGACAATGTATGGTATTTAGATATTTACCTAGATCGTCGTCTGAAGCGGACGGTTCATATTAAAAAAAAAAAGAAGCAGCTACATATCAAATTTAAAGAGCTATAATGGTTGTTTTGCAGAAAACTGCAATTAATAATATCTACCAAGCTATGTTATACAAAATGAACCGACTTGAACTTCCACTCTGCGATCATGATTCTTAGTGCACAATGAAATCCAAACTTACTGTTTACCCTTTGTTCGGGAAGAGGTGAGTCCATCCAAAACAAAGTACAAAACTAAATTTGACGATTAACCATCTAGCTCTTTAGCTTTTTTTTTAATCTCCGGAACCACCGTTAAGGTATATCTTCAGAGGATGAGATGAATGAATTGTAGCGTGTGTGAAAAATACCATGCCTGACGGGGATTCGACTTTCGGATGAAAGCCCGAGACACTACCACTCGCGTCACAGTGCTTTTGGAGAAAATAGCGAATATGTTACGGAGTTTATACAGCTACATATACTAAAACTAGGAACCACATAGTGATACTCAGGACAAGGCTTTTCTTCTCGAGTCGTGCATCATCTATTATGATGTTTATGATTATTTACGTTTCTCTTATTATTTGTTTTTATGTTTTTGTACTTTGTGGTTTTAGTCATATTGCTTGAATATCACCAGCACATTGTGGTACTCGTATCAGATTTAAGTTTATTGGTCAGTATTACAGATATCACATCAGTGAATGACAGGCAGTAGTACTAATTATTTGCTTAATTTTTTTCACCTTGATGCCTATTAATTTACTAGGATAGCCACCTTTTAATGATATAGATTCAAAATAAACTAAGTGATAATACACAAAACACAAATTAAGGAATGAAAGTTCGTAAAGAAAATTTCATTTTCATTAAGTTGCGAAGAATGTATATCTTATCTGGTTGTGATTTCTTATAATTGTAGGATTTGCTCAGACCATAGGATTTGCAGGATTTGCTCATTAATACCAATACCTGCCTGGTATTAGTTTGAGCAAAGCTTGTTATTTTGTTGCAAAGCTGCAGATCCTGACATTCATAGAGTATGGATGCTTTTTTTTGTACAATTCATTTAAATTATTAATCATATTAAATATAAATGAATGAATTGTAGCGTGTGTGAAAAATACCATGCCTGACGGGGATTCGACTTTCGGATGAAAGCCCGAGACACTACCACTCGCGTCACAGTGCTTTTGGAGAAAATAGCGAATATGTTACGGAGTTTATACAGCTACATATACTAAAACTAGGAACCACATAGTGATACTCAGGACAAGGCTTTTCTTCTCGAGTCGTGCATCATCTATTATGATGTTTATGATTATTTACGTTTCTCTTATTATTTGTTTTTATGTTTTTGTACTTTGTGGTTTTAGTCATATTGCTTGAATATCACCAGCACATTGTGGTACTCGTATCAGATTTAAGTTTATTGGTCAGTATTACAGATATCACATCAGTGAATGACAGGCAGTAGTACTAATTATTTGCTTAATTTTTTTCACCTTGATGCCTATTAATTTACTAGGATAGCCACCTTTTAATGATATAGATTCAAAATAAACTAAGTGATAATACACAAAACACAAATTAAGGAATGAAAGTTCGTAAAGAAAATTTCATTTTCATTAAGTTGCGAAGAATGTATATCTTATCTGGTTGTGATTTCTTATAATTGTAGGATTTGCTCAGACCATAGGATTTGCAGGATTTGCTCATTAATACCAATACCTGCCTGGTATTAGTTTGAGCAAAGCTTGTTATTTTGTTGCAAAGCTGCAGATCCTGACATTCATAGAGTATGGATGCTTTTTTTTGTACAATTCATTTAAATTATTAATCATATTAAATATATTACATCTGATATTAGATTAGATATTTATAATCAAAAATCATCCATGAAAATAAATCATAAAACTGGACTCATATAACAATAGCACAGCTGTTGAACGCAAACAAAATTCAAATGGTCAAATGCAAAGAATTCAAATTATTTTTACTATCATGTATTTTTTTATTGTTATAGCGTAATAGATTCACTATAACTTGATTTCAGTTGATTAAATCATTAATTAATTGACTTAAAAAAGGTGTTTAATTTGGTATAATTTTTATTAATTTATCCATATGTCAATTATAATAGTGAAATATTTTTTATTTATGGAATTTCTTTTAATTTCTTGGTTTTCATATCCTTGAATTCTTTCATGGCTGAATTTTAATTTGAGTTTCCTCATTTCTACAGTCACTAATTTGAAATAAAATCTCATAATTCAACATCAAATTCATTGCTACCAGAATTATTTTATTTCCTTGTAAAATTTATAATATGGAGTTTCTTTTTACTAACATTTAGGCAAAGGCATTTCGAAAGAACAAGTTGAACACATTGAACAACTGGCTTGCTGTAAAATCTGTTCACAATAGGTGGCACACAGTCATAGAAAGAACAAACACCAACAAAAAGAAAGTTTAGAACAGCTTCTGAAATATTATTGTGATAAGGAAGATGACTTCATTTTTCAAAATGGGAGATGAAACTTAGATGCATCATTACAACGCAGGAAAAAATGGCAGATCATGTAATAGTGGCATTGTTGTTGATCACAATCAAAAAATTCAAAACAAAACCCTGTGCAAAAAAATATTTTTACAGTGTTTGTAATTCCAGACACTTGCTTGTGACTGATTACATAGAAGCAAAGTTGACTGTAAATTTTGTGTGATACTTATAGGCATTAAAACACTTTTTCAAACACAAAGTTCATGTTGTGTTTGAAAATTCTTTGAGCCAATAATTCTGTTTAATAATGCTAGGCCACACACATTTTGTGAAATCGCCAAAGTTTTTGTGAATTTAAAATTTGAATCCATTTTTACACCTTCCAAATACACCTGATTTTTGACCCTATGATTTTCACTCTTTTCTACAATTAAAGAGGGATATTAAGGGTATTCTTTGTGCCATAGATGATGAATTGAAGCCCCAAATGAGGTTAAAGTTCAAGAAGAGACTGCCAGCAGTCTTCATTAACAAACTGAGAAAACTGGTTCACCATTGGAAGAAATGTGCAATTGTAAATGGTGACTATATAGAAAATAATATTTTATAGCAGATATAATGTATTTTTTGCCACATATGTTTCTTTTTAAATCTGTTTATACTTACAAGTTATGAGTAACTGAACTGCACATTATATTTCAGCCAACTCCTTATATATATATATATATATATATATATATATATATACACAAATAAATAAGAGGGGTTACCAACATATATATTTATATATTAATAAACATGAACATGTGTATGAGTTTGAAATACTGTTATACAAGACTATTAGAGTTTTGAGATTATTATTCTGTGCATTGCTATTGTATGAGATGAGGGCGTGATGAAAATTATGATTGAAAATTGGTTGCAAATACTGAAAGGTTGAGAAACGCTGCAATACAGGCACAGGGTGATCACACTTACCTTAAAAATAACCTTTCAGCCAAAAAAACTCAGCATTGACAAAATAAACAAAATTATCAGTTTGGTTTCTAAGATGTATATCTATATCTTAAAAATATATGTTACATATGTATAACTACAGAAAGCTAAACTAAGGATATCACAAAAGAATATCAAAACTAAATTATATCAAAATAGATTGTATCTAAATCTTTTAATTAAATAGAAAATTGATATCATCAGCAGACATAATCTATCCATCTTTTGTGTACTTATTAATAAGATTCTTGTATAAAAAATTGTGAAATGCAATTAATTAATTTTTCCAAGATATACTTAAATTGTCTAATACATATATTTAAGTCAGTTAGAATATTTACAAAAGCATTAGATAACGATCACATATTGAGCATAACATGGATCACAACAGATTAACACCTCTTTTTTATTCTTATATAACAATAGATAGTTAATATACTGTATATAGTTAATATACTGTAGATAGTAATATACTGTATACTGTACAGAATTCTTGAAATGGTTGTTTAGTAGAGAAAAGTCTAGATTTCCCCAAGTCTGCATTTTAATATATGGTTTTGTCCTTATGAAGACTATCTTAAAGTGAACATTTACAGCACCACCCCATGCCCTTACACCATATAGTAAAACTGACAAAGCATATTTTAAATAAATTAACCTACATATTGCAATTGCATCTTTTAATTTGTTTATTTTATTGATTTTAAATATAAGTACTTATTTTAATTCATTCTTATCTACAGATGTTTCGTTATAGTGACAATTTCTGTTCAAATACATTTTTTATGTTGTTTCTCAAAGCCTCAGGAATACTCATTAAGCCTCATGAATCATATGGTGAAAAAATGTTATGATTTTTTTCGCTTGAGATTCCATAATAGCAAATTGTCAATAGTTAAGCAAATAGCTATGTCTAGTTACCAGAAATTTGATTTCTATTGACTCAGCTTGTATGTCTGCAACAATTTCAATAAACTTAAGACAGTTTTTATACTTCTGTTTTTTCCAGTACATGAATCTGAATACGTTATTATTTTTATACAATTTTTTTGCACAAATCTTTATGTAATTTAGTAGACATTAAGAGATCTCTTGAGACCCGAGAGATTCTTCAGTTTCTGGCCAATCGAACATGTGGCTTATATTTTTATTAAAATCATGGTATCCAAAATTGTACACATAAATTTCGCGTATAGTAAGCTACCGATGTAGTCAATTTTAGAAAAGGTAAAGCTTTTTCTAAGTCGAAAGAAAATACAAACGTTTCTTCGGATGCTGCCATTCGATCTGTAGCCATATGACTACGAGCCTGTTCAGCCTTTTGTAAATCAGGGTCCTTTTCGAATCTTGCTATCTTCATTATCTCACTGTCAGTATTTCTTTGCAGATTATCACAAGTATTTCTTGTATCTTTGGACGGTTGCTTGAAATGTAAATTAAATTTTGTGGAGAATAAAATTTTCTTTGTAATAATATTTTTCTTTCACTAGCACTAAATTATCGTCTTCACATTGCGATGTAGAGTTCGTTCATTTCTTAATATTTAGGTCCGGATTTAAATATTTACACTTAGGATTACATGTTCTTGAGTAGTGTCTACTGTAGGCCGGAAATGGATTTATATGTTTTAAAACATATGTGTCATCGATCTTATTTCCTGGAACATGGCGACCACGACGTCATTCAACAACGAAACTTGTCGTCCGTCATTTATCTAATTTCTCAAGAACTGTAAGTATCCTTTATATAATTTTTGCAAACCGAAATGTTACCTTTTCTGCTTTTTCGGAAGTAATATATAAAAGAACGTGATCTTGCAATTTTACTGTTATCCTTCGGACGCGTTCTTTTTATTTGTTCAACTTTAATGCACCCTCTCAAAAAATTATTTTGCTTTAGTTGAGTCTGTAACTGATAAAATGCCTCCATGGCAGCTTTTCTTTCACCCGAAATTATTTTTTCATCGCACTTCTGACGACATTGACAAGGGAGATCTATAATAAATGTTTCAGGTATTAATTTTCTACTTATATTTCTGTATTTTAAACCTTTTATTCTATTATGCTTTTGGACATTTCAGTCCCATTTAGCAGGATTAAGGGTTCTTTTTCATCCAATAAAATTATTTGTTTCAATTTTTCATTGCTATCATCAGATGACGAATCCAATTAAATACGTAAACGTCTTTTACTCCGAGTTTCCTGCCAATAAGTTGTATTGAAGACCACTATAATCACTATCTTCCTTATCCGAATAACTGTTCCATCTCTTCCATCTTAATTTTATAACTTACAGTGAAACTGAAATTTATAAGTACTTGCATCCGTGTAAATTAGAATGTAAATGATTAATAATTTATCATTCTTTCTGATGGGTCAACAACAATAACAAATTTACCGTTATTATCTTGTATAACATAATTGCATAAAAATGTAAAGTGTATATACTCGTATATACAAGAAATATACTTGTATATACAGTTGCGTTATATAAAGTGATTTAACTAAATTTTTATTACAATTTACTTTAGACTGTGGAATTAATCAGATAGGCTTCTGAAATAAACTATTTATTATTCAATGGCTAAAAAATTTTGTCATTTAATAGTGTTAATAATTATTATCACAGAAATTTGTTTTGAATATTATACAGTTAGGAGTTAATAAATTGTTTAAACATTAAAATTTAATAAAATTAAGAAGTGGAGTTAATCGATTTGACAAATAAGCATTCATATATACACATACACACACGGGGCGCGCGCACACACAGATTAAATAAATCAGAACCATATAAACGGTAATAAAATTGAAAATGAAATTAATCCTAGATAAAATTGAAAGAAACATAATGATAAAAATATGAATATTTCATTGTCACTATTCCAACCAGACTCGCATGTCAATTAATTATTTTATTCTTATTAATTAATTAATAAAAATCTCTCTAAATTTTCAGTGGAAAACAAAAAATAATAAATTAATAGTGAAAACCTTTTCGAATCTTCTATAAATTTAAATTCTCTTTGTAAACGAAATCCTTTGAGATATTACGAGTATTTATTTTGAAATTATCCTTTGTAAGGATTCATGACATCTACTTTAATCCAATATTATATATAAACATGCCACTGAGCAATCTAAAAACACTGTAGTAGGCTCAAGCCCAACATATTGACCCCCCCCCCCCAATACTTTAATCTTGACTCTACAAAAGCAAAATACAACAATTTCTGAACTCTGACAGGGCAATTTTTTTTTTAAATAATAGAATTCATTTACACAATAACCTAATTGCTTTTTGTTGAATTAATAATATGGAAATTCTAGTATAGTCTCCTGTCCAAAGTAATGCCCAAGTATTTCAGAAATGTTGCATGTGAAATGTCCTCATATGAACAACCAGTATTTACATTACATCCCAAGTAATATTTAATACTTCTGAATTTTCTGTCGTACTTTTCAAACTGATATTCATGTAATTTGTCTTATTTAAATTAAATAAAATTTTATAAATAGATAATTAGTATAAAAATATGAATGATGAAAACAGGTAGAGGTTTTTAGCCCGATCAAAGTATTATTATATGTTTGCAGTTCAATAAGGACGTTAAAGATAGCAGACACAAAAATTTCTTACAAATATAATATATTACTTTTTATTATCTTATAATGTATAAAATAGGTCAATTATAAATAGCAAAATACAATTCTGATTTACTATACACCTTACAATAGCAAATAGAAATTAATACAGAATTAACAAGATAACAATCATAAAATCAATAGTTCAGTTTATGCAACAATTATTCACTTTAGAATAATTAAAAAAACTTTCTTCCACTTTATAAATGAATGTCACTTTGACTGTGTTCACAAAGAACTCACCAAACAGCTTCTCATTCTTAACCACTATTAAAAATGGAATGAATACTCATGATGCACTTTTCACTTTTTTTGTTACTGCCCACTAACTCTGAATGCTCTTGAACATCGTGATTGCAAACCATCATCATGTTTATTGCACACTGAACTGAATTTTTCCTATGGATCAGATAATATCAGATTGCAAGGGTATCAGGGGATATTTTACCTCTCTGCTAATGCAGAAACTGGACATTGGTCTCTTTCTGATGAATTTTTCTAATTATCAGCAAGTATATATATTTTTTTTTATTTGAAAAATGATTTGAGTTGGGAATTGCCATTCACTTCATGTACATTGGGTTTTGAAATGATATTTTTACTTGGATATTCCTTGGGAAATTAGCAAGATATTTGTGTCTTTTTTTCCAATGCAATTCTCCTTCAGCTTATCCACTGAAGGCCACTCAATGCTACTCCCTTATGGTTTAGCTAGAATGCACAATGAGGCCCTAGTTTTTGAGGGGTGCAATGCATTCCCTTCGCAGAGGAGGGGCATACCATGTGCTGTATGTAAACTACTAATTGTAAGATGTAGGCAGGATTGTGAATCTAGGTTTTGTAGATTTTTCATTTTCTTAAATCAGCTGTGTTGGGCTGAGTACACTCTTGTGAGATATTTTTCTTGTTTAATTTTTTTTTCTTCACTCTATGAACTTTTCCTCCACTGGTCCTACGCAGTATTCATATCTTCAAGCTTAGGGCTTGACCTGAAGTACCAGTATCTAACCCGTGCTTTTGTTTGTTCAAGTGTAATGATTTCTATTGTCTGCTCTTTCTACGGTTTTCAATAAATTCTTTCTAGAAAGAATTCCTTTGTTGTTTTTTTCTAAATTTTTCTTTCTTCTGAAAGCTTCTCTACCTGTACCAATATGTTACTGTATAAATAAGTATCTTCACTTCATGAACAGTAGTGAATTATATGTAAAAATAATATTGGTGATAGTATTCGTGACTCCAAAGTGTTACAGACAAACAAAAATTCCCTATTGAAACATATGAAACAGATGAAATTGAAATTCCCTATTTAATTATCATATAAAGTGGAATCATAGGTTACATTGGTGAATTTCCATCAGTATATGATGAGGTTTTGAAAAGATATATGCTTGATAATCATGTTTTCTAGATAAATATAATATTCTAGTGAATTAGCAAAATGGTTTAAATGCTAACAGCATTATCTCTTTTTCAGAAAAGAAGTTATGATTAGACAATGGAGAAAGAATATTTTCTGTATTTTTGGATGTTAATCAACTATCAAATCTAAATTGTTATAATATGTGAGAGAAATCATACCACATAAAGTTTTATTTTTGCTTGATGATATTGCCACATGAGCTTAAAGCTTGTGAGTGGGATATGAAAATGTAGTGTATGAAAAATGCTGCGCCAGATTTGAAATCTGCAATAAGATAGCCATTCAAGGATACTAACAAGATCAACAGCAGGATTTTTCGTTAAAGGTATCTGAATATAATCACAAAGTTTGTTGCTCAAAAGGAGTTTTGCAATTAAATGTCAATAATGAACACAATCCTTAAATATAACATAAACTTAGTTGTATGAATTGGTTTCACATTGATCAATCACTTGAAACTCAGCTGTTGTTATAATTGTTTATAATCACAATCTATTGGTGAAATATTTCTATCCATTATGTAATGCTATTACATTCTAATATAGAGTAATATGTGTTATTTGTTTGTAATTTTTTTAATTAGAAAATAAATCAATCATATTCTATACACCACTATCAGTGGCTTTTGTATCACATATTGAGCCAATAATAGTTATAATTTATAATTTTATACCAAAATAAAAATTTCAAAAGAAATTTTGATCTCAAATTCCTGAAAACATATATGCCCATGAAAAAATCAGGGTGAAAATTATTTTCTATTATTATAATTATTTTTCTTATTATTATTAAATTTCAGACTAAATTGTTACATTAAATATTAAGAGTCTACTGTTAGTAAAATATCCTGGTATCATGCAAGATGGCAAATTGCTATTATCACATCAGACTGGTCACAGGGCAGGCATAAGACAAACGATATTCACTTAATGAGAACAACAGCTGACCAGAAATGAGGCTTGGTTCTGAGAAGCCAAAACAAGCCTCTCAGTACCTACAGAATACAGCCTTTAAAAAGAAAACATTTAGTGTTTTCTTTTCTATTACGATATGAGTTTAAAGGGTGAACCTGAATGTACAGTAAAAAATTTACTGAGCATTCTGAATCCATCAACACAGAATCCTGATTTGAAAAGAGACCATTTTTGAATAAGCTCTTCTGTAGGTGTAACTGTAAAGTTGTAAGATGTTAAATTTTTTCAAAATTATTTACTTATATTTTTTATCTTTATTAAAAAGTTTGTACTTCTAGCTATAGAAATCATTTTTTTTCAGTAGTTTTGAATAAATTCTGTGTTAATTTAAGGCTTAGGTTGACAATAACTTAGAAATAACTTCACTGTTATTTGTAACATCACTAAAATAAGAAATTTTCTCAACATCTATTTAAGTTCAAGTCTGCATACTCAATTTCAAATCTCAATTTTAAAAGATAAAATTGAGATTAAAAGTCAAGTAAAATGACTACAATTAAATTAAAATACAATATTTTAATTTTATTCTGAACTACTGAATATTTGACAAGCAAACAAATGTTATGTATACGTATTTTACAAAATGGCAATATGTATTACCTCAACACAGGACAGTTAAATGGTACAGTTAGAAAATAAAAAAATTTTTGTCTTATTATTAAATAACTTACATTTGCACGCATGTGCGTGCGTATGTGTGTGTATGATATAATTATTGCATTATATTATTTTTGCATTAATGTTTTAAGTATTAACAGAGTGGTAACAATGATCTTGGCACCCTTGGGAAAAATCAAATATGGCACCACTTGGTCTTTTTTTTAAATTGAAAGGCCATTATCTGTCGAATGCAGTGAAAGCATCTCTCCTATTGTATTATTACAGCATCTACAAAAATGCTCTAACACAACATTTTATTGAAATCTAAGTTCGGCAATTCATCATTGGCAAGTTCATCTGTTTTTTCCTTCGCTTTATATTTTCATTTATCTGGTTTGGTATTAATGCTTAATTTACACAAAATCAGTAACGTTTATGAAAATTTGATCTCTATTAGTTTTTTGAAAATCTTTAAAATTATCAATAAGCCCTTGTATTAACTTCAAAATTTTGTATCTTGATCTCTTTTCTGAAGTAATATATTGTCATTATTTAATATATTTAGTACCAGATTCAGATTTTTGAATCTATAGAATCAAAAATATAAGAAACATTTTATGTATATCTCCATGTACAGATATATAATATTGCGATTTGGCAAGCAAATGCGAGTCAGTAAAAGAATCGTGTAAAAGAAGAAAGTGAAAAGTTCTTGTACAGTATAGATTTGTACTGCATGAAAAACATGGGATTTATTTTGTGAGCAAATTATCATGTACAGCTTGTACATTTATTTCAGCTTGTACAGACATATTTCTTCTGTTGTTCCCTGGCCAGGAATATTTTTGACTAGTAACCCATCTTCGATCAGTTTTTTCTTAATTTCAATTGCAATTCCTTCTCCAGTTTTCTTTGTCATGTTTATAAAATCTATGAATCTTTTTTCCAGCGTATATTTCTCATCAGAATACTTAACATATTGTACTCATATAATTTCTGTTGATTGATCTTTGTGTGAAATATCTGGGGCATTATCCAAAATTATAATATAATATTTTGCCTGCTGAATTTCTTTTTTCATTGCATAACTTTGATTTATGAGTCATTTACTAAGATTTATAAGTCATTTTGAATTTTCTGTGATAAGCGGTTATGATATTTAATATGGGAATCCAGTACATTTTTCAAGGTGCTATTAAATTCGCTTACAAAATTTTACAATTATCTTCATTAATATTATCAATGGTACCTCATAATGCCAAATTGTTTTTAGCACAAAGTAGAATGTATTTTAAATTAATGGTCAAAATATGTCCATTTTTTTATTTCATTATTTAATGCAATTTGAAAAGCATCATAAATTAAAAACCACCTTTTTTAAATCCCTCTCTAATACTTTCCACTATTAGTGAAAATTCATTAATAAAAATTTCATGTGGGTTTCAATTAATTCTCATGAACATTAAAATTTGGTTTCAATTAATTCTCATGAACATTAATATTTGGGTTAAAATGTTTCCAATTTTTATATCCATCCCAAATATCAAATAATTTCTTAGTTTTAGAAAATGTAAATAAAAGGCATGGAAAGAAATATATATGCCATCTTTATTCTTGGTACGGTTCTGATTTTTAATCTTCTGTTATGAATAATATTAACTACCAAAAACAAGACAAACTAAGTTTCATTACCCCTACCTTATTTAAAAACTTTTTATAGTAGTAGTTCCTAAGTACCATTAGCATCACTTTATTGGGTGAATGTAGATTTTGAATTTTTTGTGGTGGGGAATCTCCAATGTTTCAACACTTACATTTCAATTCTGTCTTAAAATGATGAATCCAAGTTTCATCACAAGTTACACCATAATTGTGTTATTTATAACCACTGTTTTAAGTTTTGTGATTTTAAGTCGACTGTCTTAGAACCCACTTTGAACATGTTCTGCAGCAATTCATCTTACCATGGATAATGGAATAGACATTATCAATACTTGCATAACAAACTTCAGCAATTTGCCACATTTTTATATGTCTGCCCTTGCAAATAAGATCATTAATAAGATTTTGTAACATTGGTCAAAACATCTGCAGTCTTCCATTCTGTTGAACATCGGTGACACTTGTTCTGCTCAGTATAATCTGTTCAATTCCATTAATATATTTTTACCATATTCTTTTAACATTCAATAGTAATTTCTGCCAGTTTTACAGCTTCATAAAATAAAAAGTTATCGATGCTCACTGTTTTTGCTTAGTACACATTTCAAGCAGAGCTAACATTTTGAAATAAACAAAAGAAGTGTAATAATGGAAATTCATTTCAGATTATATTTTCCTGGATGCAAACTTTTACATCAGAAACTTTTAGTATATTATATTGAGTAGTTTATCACTGTTGCAATTTGTTTCTTTAATTATTAACAACCTTTGCAGAGCAATATTTTATACAGTTACAGAAATAAATTTAAAGCTATGAATGAACAGATTCAGTTCAACAAGACAGACAATAACATTTTATTTATAATACTGCAGGCAACAATACTTTTAATATAAATGCATGGACTAAAAATTTCCAAACAGTCTCTTTAGGGTAAGAAGTGTTAAAATAAATAATGGTATGTATCTAAGAGTTCTTCTAAAAATTATATAAATTCTGTACTTTTCTTCTGAATGGGCTTCATACTTTAAAGAGAGGTTATTTAAAAGTTCCAAAAAAAAGTTTAGAATTTAATCTAAAAGAAATATAAAATACTATACAAGGAATGAATAAATTTAAGGTATATAATAAATTATAAAGTTACATAATAAATTTATATAATAAAAATCAATAATCAGATTACCAGCTGCAAAAATAATTAATTTAAATATAATGAAAATACTAGAAAATTATGAGAACTTTCACCATTTCAAAATGTTACATTGCTGATTTTTAAGCTTTTGGAACTATGAAATCAGTAACATACTGAATTTTGAATTATAAAGTAACAATTATTAAGAAATTTATTCATCACAGAATAAAAAAAATCTGATGTGGACACCATATATATGACTTCCTTGTACACCTATTAAATTACATATACAGATTTAAAAAAAATGAAAAGTACAAAAAATTTTATTTCATTAATAATTTCTGATATTTTTCATATTTTATTGGTATTTTTTAAATTATTATTTATTGTAATTTTTTTTAGAATAAATCTTTAAATTTGAATAAATCAATACATTTAAATTAAAAAAAAAAAAAAAGTAAATGAAGTCTGATTGGAATCGATGTGCCTTCCCCTTGTAAGATCTAAACATTTCATTAAATAAAATTTTATTTAGGTATAACTCTGGAAATAATGAAAACAAGTACCACTTATGGTATTGGTATTATGGTATATGGTAATATGGTATAGTGTGTATGGTAAAGTCCAAAATCCAAATATTTGGATTTTGGACTTTTTTGGACACTTTTGATCCTTTTTTTGGACAGTTGATTGTAATCAAAAGGGGAGGTGCATAACTAGATATTAGAACAGTCCTAATCAAAAATTTCAACATCCTTTGGCTAATCATTTTTGAGTTATGTAAGATGCATTTGTACATATGAACATACAGATGTGACGCCAGAACTAGTCAAAATGGATATTACTATTGAAATCTAAAACCAAATTTTTTTGCAAACGCAATACTTCCTTTATTTTGTACAAGTTAGTAAAAATGTTAACTTCCAGGTTAACTTCCATGTTAACGCAGGTTAACCAACTACTTACTTCCTTATAGAATATATTGCATTATCGCAAATAACATTCATTAGAAACTTATTTCAAAAATATATTTTGTAATCTATTTGAAACCACACAAATTTACATCAATAATCATAAAACATTATTCATGTTATAATAAGTTAGAGTTAGCGATTAAAAGCTCATTTCAAGGAAACTACTTTAATTTGATTTTATGAATTACAATTATACAAAGATATCTATGTTTTAAAATTACTTTTACATCATAGAAAAAAAAAAATTTGTACATAAATACTTATTTTCCACTTCATGATGAATTAAAACAAACATCTAATTTTATCTAGATTATTCATTTATACAAATAAAGTACCAAGATTAACTAGTTTCTTGGTAACTAGATGAATTTATGAACCTGATGAATTTACTCAAAGTGTCATTGATTTGATGTCTGTCAAAGCACTCAACCAGATTTGTTCATGAGTAAGAGGGTTAGCTGAAACAAACAATATATAAAAATATTATGTAGTATTATGACAAAAAATTAATATAAACACTTCTTTAAATTGATATTACCTTTTATTTTAAGACTCTTTTTTTTAAAAAGCCTTAAAATAAAAGCTTTTATTACAAATAAAAGATTGCATGTGGTTGGTGAGGTGTCTTGGCATGAGGTTTGGTGAAGATGCACCTACAAAAAAGATATCTCAACTAATGTACTTATTAAGGAAATTTAATACAATTATACCTTGATAAGGGACAATTTTTTATTACTGAAATTTGGCTTAGTTATGTAGGTCTTATTTGTAATGGAGTGCAATTTTTATTATTCCTATGTGAAATGCATTATTTATTATTATTATTATTCCTATGCTTATTTATTGAAAAGTAGTAGACTACCCATGTTATAAAAGTTTTTTGTTAAAAAACTGATATAAAACACGATGAAAGAATATGGAGTGCATCAGAAAATTGTAAATTTAGTAAAAGTAACTCTAAAAAACACACTCTCAAAAAATAAAATTTTTAGGAGAAATTAGAACTTCTTTAACAATTGTGAGACAGGTCATATCTGTCCTTTTCCCCTAAACTCTTTAACCTAATATTATATAAAATAATGAAAATAGTTTAGAATATTAACAAAACTGCTTTTAAAATCAGGACAGGGAAAAGAAAAACATGACTAAATTGTTTAGCTTTCACAGATCATTTAGCTTTACTAGTGAATTTAGAAAACAGGCAATTTCTCAAGTTTAGGATTTGAAAATAGTTGCTGAAAAAGCTGGTTTACAAATCTCCTTCTCTAAAACAGAAATGACAGATTCTAAACAAAACAAAAAATGCATAGAAACCAAATTTTTGAAAAATTAAATATGTAGGAAAATTTAAATATTTAGGCAAAATAACAACCTCAAATGATTTGGATAAGAAGGAATTTAAAAGGAGAAAAAGTAGTTTTTGAGAGATGGAAATTTTTAAATGAAGACATATACACAAAAAAGATTTATCCATAAAAATAAAATAAAATGAAAATTTTAACAACAATCCATGGCCCAAGAAAAACAAAACACCTTTACCAAATGAAATCAAATTAAGAAATTTACAAAATTAAAGAATAAGAAAAAGATAAGACTTATGAAGATTTATAAAACACAATCCTAAAAAGAAGACTAAATTTTGTGGAACATATGATTCAAATGGAATCAGATAGACTACACAAAAAACGTTTCGATAAATTTTGGAAATATAAAATCTGCCACCACACACAAAGAAAGTGAAGGAAGACAAAAAAATAAATAGAAATAAAAAATTGTCAATATAGAAAAAAATTTAGATAAAACATCCAGAAATGCAAAAAAGAAGAGAGAGAACATGTGCTGGACAGAAATACAAAAATCACAGCATAGTGAAAAAAATGAAATAATTCTTTAGGAGAAAGAGGAAAAATCAGAATAGAAGAAATTTAAATGATATTTGTGTGCTCCTTTGCAGGCCTGTTAAAAAAAAAAAAAATAGAGATGATAACAAGAAAAATATAAAATATAAAAACTTCTCTATAAATATGTTATTAATTTCTAAGCATAAATAATAATTTTCAACCAGCACTCCTGTAAGAAATATCAATTACTTTCTAAAAATATTAAATTGGACATTAAAATATACACACCAAGATTAAACCAGTCTTCAACTTTTCCTGAATCCTTTCTTGCAGATTCTAAAGCATTCCTTATAGCAAAAATTACAGCAACACTCATATTCAGGGGTGGTTCTCCAGTAGCTGCAAAAAATTAAAAGTCAATATATAAAAACTGATCACTGTGAATGACAGCAAAATATTGTAAAACAATAAGGCACAACAAAATCACACTTTTTTGTTTAGATATATACAAACATTAGATTCTGATGACTGCTTGATTTTAAATTTTCCTGTAGCACACAAAATGCAATGGATTTAAACATTGATATGTTAATGTATATCAGTCGTATATCTTTATGTAAGATTTGATAAGGCGGCATACATAAAATAAATGCAATAAAAACAAATGTAAAGCAATACATCTGCTGCTTATCAGATGAACATTGCAATACTTTATATTGCAAGGATGGGTACATAAAAACTTTTTGCTGATTTATAAAAATAAAGTCGCCCAAAAATGTTGTGCATTTGGAAACTGACTATGCAATATGCATTAGAATTATATGGTGCATTCTGTTTTTCAGCATCAGATTGGTTGCCCTGTGGTTTGTTGAGCATGACTCAATAATAAACCAAGGATGTCAATTGCCGAGTTGTGATTGATTTGTTTTGTTTCATTTATCGGGAATCAATAGTTGCAAAAAATGTAATGGTCTTTCAGTAGAGGAACACATTTTTCTCATTGAACATGTCTTGTATGAGTATACTTCTCAAACTGACACTTTTGCCGTACAACCATATTTTTTTGTGTACTCAATAATTGAAACCTATAGCTCATGCAAAAGACTAAATTATTGTTGATAGTTTGAATGTTTTATTGACCAAAATTCCATAGATATCCTCAATATTACGTTTTTTACAGATGAAGCAAGGTTTCATCTTGATGGGTATATAAATTCACAAAATACACAATTGTAATCGACAATTAACCCCTGTTCCGTTCCTAGTTAAAACCAACTAGTACTGCGCTCTAGTTTTTGTTTTTCTCTGGCCTGCGAGCCAATGCTTACTTTATTCGAGTGAAAGATCCCGTCAGGCGCGGTCATGTTATACTAGGTTATGTTATGTTATGAAGTCGAGAGTTCTAAGGTTCAAATCCCTAGTAAAGATAATAATTTTTATACGGATTTGAATACTAGATCGTGGATACCGGTGTTCCTTGGTAGCTGGGTTTCAACTTACCACACTTCTCAGGAGTGGTCGACCTGAGATTGTACACGATTACAAATCATCCTCTGAAGTAATACCTTACGGTAGTTACGGAGGCTAAACAGATAAAGTAAGTTAATAGTGGGAATAAATATTCAATTATTCAAAAAAATATTGTTTCGTTATTTCATCCGCTAATACAGTCCATCCTAACTCTAAAGACTTAAATAACGTTTTGTGGTCCTCTGGGCCGGATATCGGTAACAATGAGAAAGCAATAGTAACAATGACCGAATTTCATAGTTATACAATATTGGGTTTGAATGCAGTTTTTGTGGTTTGTGTTATTTCAATTGTGTCGACATTTATTATTCATTAATACGAGATTATTTCAAGTACATCATAGACAGTGTTAAATAGCATTATGTATTTAATGCTTCATAAAAAAATATGTGAATTTTAATTTTATCAGGCAGTGTAAATTCAGGAGTACGAGTGACATCAGTAGGTAATATGTAAAAATCAATACATTTTAAATAACTTGTAAGATGCAGATACGCATAATATTAAAACAATAGTCGTTATACGCAAATAATGAGTCGTCAGTAATCAAAACTTTTGTAAACTTTAATATGTTACATACGCACACTCACGGTCGCAATTCCATGTTGCATTTCGCCTTTGTTTTGAATGGAAGCAAGGTCAATGCCAGCAATATGATATCAAACCGAGCAAACATTAGGACAATAATATATTCAGCACTTATTCTTATCAACTCAACTTATAATTTCAAGAACTTCTCTCTCTTTCTTTTTCTGTTTAGCCTCTGGAACCACCATAAGGTATTACTAAAGAGGATGAATAAGGATGATGTGTTTGAATGAAGTGTAGTCGTACAATCTCAGGTTATACGACTACACTTCAGGAGACTACCACTCCTGAGAAGTGAGGTTAATTGAAACCCACCACCAAAGAACACCGGTATCCACGATCTACCATATAAAACCTGAAAACATATAAAACCTTTATTAGGATTTGAACCTTATAACTCTTGACTTCGAAATCAGCTGATTTACGATGTCGCGTTAACCACTAAACCAGCCCGGTGGGGTTCAAGACTTCTAATCATCAAGTATCAACTTTTAAGTTTTTTATTCCATTATATTTATTTCAATTATGAAATTTTCTCAATGTTGATTTAATTATTATTTACTTTGCTGTGTAGCATTAATTAGTATACCGAGTGGAAATTGGGTATAATTGTCAAGGTATATCCAAGTTATGATGAACTAGTTAGAATAGCTGATATAAAAACTATCGATACTCTTGTCAAGAGATCTATTAACAGATTAATTGTTCTTCCAAATTTAGATATTTATAACTTCTAAGGTTCAAATCCTAGTAATGGTAGTTACTTTTATAACGGATTTGAATATTAGATCATGGATACCGGTGTTCTTTGGTGGTTGGGTTTCAATTAACCACACTTCTCAGGAGTGGTTGACCTGAGATTGTACAAGGCTACATTTCATTCACACTCACACATATCATCTTCATTCATCCTCTGAAGTAATACTTTACGGTAGTTCCAGAGGCTAAATGGATAAAGAGAAAGAAAAGATATTTATAATGACCTGAGTTATAATGAATGAAACTTATTTAACTTTTCATATATTGGTTTATTTTTAATTTCATTTGTTTGTGGTTTTCCCTATTTTTAAGACTGGAATTTAGACTTAAATTATATTTTTATTCCTTTATCTGTTACCTTTTTTGTATTTTCTAATGTTAGTATGTCATCATATTTGCTGGACCTCAGTAATATTTTGTTTTTGCTTTGATTAAGTTTATGTTTAGTATTAAATATATATTTTAGAAAATAATTATAATTATTATTTTAATTTATGTAATTATAATTGGTGGGCGGTATGTTCCATTACTTTTTAAAGCCAACCAATGCTGTGCTCTGGTTTCATTTTGCTCTGGCCTGCGAGCCAATGCTTACTTTATTCAAGTGAATGATCCCGTCAAGCATGGCCATGTCATCCTAGGTTAAGTTATGTTGTCATGTTATTTTATGCAATACATTGTGTTTAATTAATAGTGCTAATAAACATTCAATTACTCAGAAGATTATTTTTTTGTTATTTCATCTGCTAATACAGTTTATCCTAGCTCTAAAGACTCAACAACCCCCATGAATTACATGAATCAAACACAATTGAAAAATTAAACCGCAATAATGGCCCACATACAAGTCAATTTCGGTACATTAGGTGGTTAAAATATTTGAAAATAAATTGAAATGTGTACATATTGATGTTGAGAGCCTGCTGATATACAATAAGTTAACTTGTATTATAAATAAAAAGAATAAATATTCCTGCTAGTATTTTTAAATAACTGTTATCTCTCTTATAAATGTAATTAATGACTTTATCAGCAACAGAATATTCCTTAACTTCCTTAACTTGACTTCTGTTGTTATTATTACCCTCCTAAAGAAAGTTTTGGCACTTTATTTATTGTCACATATGAGACAATAACCACCTAAAACATTAGGTGGTTAAAATGTTTGAAAATAAATTGAAATGTGTACATATAGATGTTGAGAGGCACTTTATTTACAAAAGTAAAGATCAATTTTGTTATTGTCCGTATGTTCTAAAGTGTTGCACACCATGGGCTGTATTGCACACCATACAATTACAACAGCATTGTACAGTGGTTCTTGATAAATTTCCATAGGGTTGATTACTGATCAATATTTGTTTAAATTAATATTCTCTTCAAATGAAAATGTACTTATTACTCATTACTCATTAGCATGTCCTGAAATATATCTTCAATGTCTATTAAATGAAAAAGTTGGTGGCAAACAGTGTTTTACTTATTTTAATGCTTATAGATTTAGCCATAAATGGGAATGCATATGAAAATGTTTGACAAGCAAAATGTTTAGGGCTGCATTGCATAAATGTGGATCAATATTATTAGCCATATAATCACGTAGGAAATTTCACCTAGTAAATTCATCAGGAAATTTCTTTTTTATGGTAGAACTATCTAATTCAAAATAATTCACTCAGATTTAAAAAGTATGGAATAAATACAGATGCACTGTTGTGATTTAGGTTGAATTGGTGTCAAAGCAGCCACTAAACAATTGTAAATTTCTTCTATATTTTTGTAAAATTCTTAATAAAGATGCACTGTTCTTCCAACAAACTATTTTTTAATAGCAAATTCTGTACAAGGAAGCATGGATTTATTACTCAAACATTCCAGGAAATAACCATTGTTATAATTACCTATTCTTTTAGCTCAACTTATACTTTACACAGACTGTTTCTAACAATACTTAAATGTGTATTAAGCAACACAATTACCTTTTGATCTATACACTCCAAATGGATTCTCAGATTTACGTAGCAGTTGAACGCGGAAGTCAATTGGAATGTCTTTAGCTCCTGGAGGCTTATAAGTCTGAAATATAACAAAAAGAATCAATTATTTTATGGATTAAATTTTAATGTGTGTTGTTAAAATGAAATATCTAATAAGGCTATAATACTGCCAACTAAAGTAAAATTGAAAAATTTTATACACTGATTTCCAAGAAATGTAAGCATATAGTTCTTCACAAATATTTTTCATCAGTAAAAATCTATGTACTCTGCTGTCTGACATTCAACTTACAATGTCTCACATCAATTTTAACAGCACATTTTTCAATATTTTCTATTCAGTAATTATTAACCAATTGGGGCTGGAGAAGTTCATGAATTAGAATACCTGTCTGAAAAAGTTTAATATCATCAATGGTAAGTACCTAAAATAAAGGCACAGCAAGTTTTCATAGAAAAAGATATGCTTCCAGAATATTGTTTAGGTTGTGTAAGTATGAATGATGTAGACCAATAATTAGAAAATTAAAAATATTAACTTAGCCATATGTTTATATTTTTAAATAAGGCAATCTTTGCTACAAACATAGTCGCTTACTCTTAAAAGCAAATAATATCTACCTTATCAGACAAGGAACATATCTGTTTTTAACTCAACACAATACTTTGGCTTATAAGAAGGGCATTATGCTTCCATTGCTGTTTTTAATAAATTACTGAAACATTTAAAAAATCCTATCTTCAATCTATTTAATTCACTGTATGATCAAATTTTAAACAATACCATTTTTAAAAAAATAATTTTCTGCATTTAGGGTCAGTGATACTCAAAGCCTTATTTATAGCATATAGTTCAGCAGTAAAGACACTTGTAATATCAGATAGACCAAAGATATAGGTTCTATTATTAACAACAAATGCGTATCCATTGGTATTATTCCATTTCCGATCCATTTGTGCATACTATTTCTTTGGGTTTGTTGAAACATTTGCTTAAACATTATACGTGATGTTCATTCTTTATTGTCTATGGTAAGTTCAAAAATAAATTTATAAGGTTCATTCTTCACAAAGGATATGAACACGGATACATTCTAAAAAGAGATGGTGTGTCAACATTTATAAGGTGTAGTAAACGCAGAGTACGAACACCCATAGGTGCAGCATAACGTGGATGGTCTTCATACCTTTGTAAATTAGGATTTGCAAGGACTGCATTAAAAGCTGGGCGATTCGGTTGCCGTTTAAGAGGGGCACAGTAAGATGCTAGAAGTTGCTCCCATCCATCCCAAAGTGATATTATGCCACACAACAAGTATGCTAGTGATAGCGCTTCTCACAGAAGAGTAGGTGGCACAACCATAATCTAAATTGGATAAAACTAAGGAATAATAAAATCGTAGCACACATGACCTATTGGCTCCCCAATTGGTGTTGCTAAGTATTCACAGCATACCTAGCAATTTGGAACATTTTGTTTTTGTTTGATGTGATTGACCCACATAAGATGGATGTCAAGAAATTAACCTAAAAACTTTACATCATGACAGATAGCCATTAATCTTCATTTAGAAAGATTTTTAATATAAAAGGGTCTTGCAGGCAAAAGAAGACTACAGATTTTGTTTTCTCAGGTGAAAATATGAAGCTGGTAAACTTGGACCAATTGAGATATAGCGTTCTGTAGTAGTCTCTGTGCTGTGGTTATTGAATGGTACAAAATATATATAGCAAAATTATTAACAAATAAAAAACATGAAACAGATGGCTGTTCACATACAGTAATACTGTTGATAGCTGTAGCAAACAAGGTGGCACTTAATACTCTTCCTTAAGGTACTCCATTCTCAAAGTTGATGCCTCTGATAAAAAATCTCCAACACGAACATAGAAAGTTCGATCATTTAAGAAATCCCTAACAATAGCAAATATATTGTCCTTGACTCTTTAAGGGTATTTAGAATAACACGTGGCCATATCATTCGCTTTTCTGATATCAAAGAATATAGCGACAAGATGCTGATGGAGTAGGAAAGGGTTTTGAAGAACTGCTTCCAATGACAGTAATGATCATTCTTGGAAAATCGACCTTGGTAGAAACCACACTACTCTGGAGATAAAAGGTCATGGTCTCTCAAAAATGATGTAAGCCTGCAGTTCACCATTCCCTCCATCACTTTGCATAAAATACTTTCAAGGAAATATAGTGGTAGATTAAGGGGCATGTCCTATCTTTACCATGTTTAAGTACTGCTATGACCACCTATCTGGATCTGACCAGATGGGTGGAAAGACATGTGAGAAAAAACCATTATAAATACACAATAGGTGTAACACCAAATTAGGAAGGTATGACAGCATACTGAGATGAATGTTGTCTCTAGTCCAGGGGAGGTGTTACATAAGTTTTTTAGTGTGTGTGACAACTAATTTAATGCAAATGGAGCATTTATTTCACCAACCGAATCGCCAACATTTAATGATACTTTCATCTGTATCTTGTACCTCTAAAATTCATTAGTGTATTATGAAGTGAGAGATACCGAAGGAAACAATCTGCCAAGTTATTTGCCACTGCAGAAGGTAATGAAAGGAATTCTCTTAAATGAATAAGTCAGAGAATAGATTATTTCTCTGATCCGCAAATTGCACAAATTTTCTTCAACACAGTAGACATGGGAGTAGTACAAGAGATTGGTTTTACGTATTTCATCAATGATTTTCTCCCAGCGTCTAAGAACATCTGATAATAAATTGCTCTAATCTCACAGTACAAATTTATATTTTCATTTGCAAGCCTGCAGTTAACCTTATGTAGTGCCTGCAATCGTTTCCTAATAGCTTTATATGGCAGTAATCATTCCACCAAGAATGGTGGGAAGTTTAGGATTTCCAGATGTTTGTGGAATATATGTATTAGCATTATCAAGTACCAGGGATGTAAAATTAAGTTGATCAAGGGTGTCTGCACCACTGTCAAACTGGATGGAAAGGTTTTATAGTAACCATCCCAATCTGCTTTGTCCACAATCAATCTCAATGCTCTTTGGTTCACCCTGTAGTCAACAAAAAGATATAGTAATTGTCCTGTGGTCGCTGCTATAAAAGTCCATCACTAACAGACCAATTAAGATGAGAGAATAAAAACGGTGAACATAAGAAGAGGTCAATGAAAAATGAACAATGTACCAGATGATAATGATATGAATGTCCATGATCCATTAATCAGTAGACAAAGGTTCCAGCTTGTCTGACTGTGTTTATTGTATTACCTTGCAAAGAGCAGAAACATAAGCCCTAAGAAATATGGTGGGCATTAAAATCTCTTACTATTAACGATGGCGATGGAATCTGAGTGAAGAGATTTGATATGTCTAGAGCAATAAACTCAGAGTTTGGTAAGAGATACAAATTGCAGATATGAAATTTGAAACGGACAGAGATTTTTACAGCCCAGCAGGAATGAGGGTAGCTATTGTTATCCTTGTACCTAACTCCTCATTCTGCATGAAAATAGCAACTACCCTACTTTGGGGTAGTTGCCCCACTTTGGTCTCCGAGTGCTACTGCATCTTTTTGTAGAAGAAGCATTTTTCCAAAGCACATTATTAATGTTCATGTGCACACATCAATACTCTCACATCGTCAACACGGAACCAAAGACCTCTAACGTTATAGAATAATGCTCATAAATAAAGGTGTTAGGAATGCAGAATTACAGACAGATATATGAAAAATTAGTTGTAAGATGATCCTGTTTTTTTCTTTTTCCAATTTTTAATTTTCAAAAACTGATGCTTAGGGGTCGGTGATTCCTCAACTATATCCACCAATAAATGTGGTGATGGAGGAGGACTCTGAAAAATGGGAACTTGCTGAAACATCCCAGAGGAAGTGGTTGTGAAGCCTCCCTTTACAATGAGTTTATTAGATGCAGAGGTTTAAATACCATAAACAAATAAAAAAACACAGCTGTATTTATTCCTGCCTGCACAGGTAAGACTTTGGTAACAGGAACTTTACGAGGATCCTATTAGCATTAGTTTAACTAACTACAATTACCAATTTCTTATTCATCATCTTTAGCTCAGAAATAATTGCAGTAAGTGAAACAATCTGATCTTAATTCGCTACAGAATCTCCACTATTGGTTACCTGCATTTGTTTTACTTTATGTAGCATTGGCAAAAGAAAAATCTGCTTTAATCATATTATAAGAGTTCAGTATACCTTTTTTATATTCTTTTGGGAAGACTGGAAAAGAAAGATTTTGCTCATTACAGATTTTTAGGATTGCCTTATCTTCTTTAAAAGTTGGGCGACCTCATGAATGAGCTGAATGTGTTCCCTCACAGTTAGCACAGTTTTCTTTCTCCTAGAAGTTAGTGTCGTTGTGAATTTCTTTGGCACATTGAGTACAAATTACAGTTTTTGAACAAGATGTAGTATGGCCATACCCTTGACATTGGAAACATTATCGTGGGTTGGGGATGAAAGGTCATATTTGAACATACAGGTAACCTACTTTTCTCTTTGGGATTGATTTTTTCTTTGGGATAAGGCAGACAGTGGACGTTATATGCACGATTTCTTTCCAGATGTTGTTGGTTTATGGGGCAACTCTTGGGTAAACCAAAACAAGTATGTAATGCAGTTTCTTTCTGGGCATAATGGCTTCAGGAACAGACTTAGTGATTCGGCCTGGAGGATTCTGGTATGTGTCCGCAATGTGGACAGCTGGATGATGGCTTCCATATGTTGTATGAATGCACTAAAAATTAATTAATGTGCACAGAGACTATTTGTAACTCAATATCATCAATATGACATTGGATCTCCGTGTGATTTGGTAAAACCAGGCTGAATGGACGATCGTGGAAAATTTTCTTGTTTATTTGGCGTTTGGTTTGTTTTATCTTGGAGAGGATTGTGGAGGAGATCTAGGGTTTTGCCTGGGATTGATTTATTGTTTTGTTTTAGTATTTCTCAATTTTATATTTTTGTTTTATGTTTTATTCTACTTTTTTTTGTTTTGTTTTGAGTATAATTTATTGTTGCATGTTGAGCTCACCTTATATGCTCTCAAGTAGTGGGTCAGTAGTGGGTATTGTCAAGTCAGTCTTGTTCAGAACTTGATGAGATGTGTTTTATTTTTACGAGTTCTTTAGGTAGTAGTACACCTATGGGAATGTCACACGGCACCTTGACTGAGGCAAGATAAAAGCTGAGAGATGCCTTTTGCTGAAATTTTGAAGATGACTTCTGATAAAGTCCATCAGGGCTAAGAATGGAGGGGGCAGCGTGGTGACTGTAACCGTCACATGGCAGGTGTTTTCCCCTTTTGGGGTCAGGTTGGTGGTACCATAATATTAAATGTTAATGTAAGGGAAGATGTAGGTTCTTCCACTCTGTTCTGCCGTTTCGTTATTCGCTTCACCTCTACAACTTTCTAAAAATGAAGCTCATCACCTATTTCAGTTTCAGCCATCTCCAGAAGGTCGCAGAAAAAAATTACTGCCCAGCTGGTATTTAGGACTTTGTGACGTGCCGCACTTATTTTTATACCACCCATATTGTTGAGATGTAACAAAGATCGACTCAGTTCATTATTAAAAGTTTCAATCAGAAACGTTCTATCCTGATGGAACTGATGTTTCTGATGTTTTTCGGGGAACCACTTGTTCCCCGAAAAACCTCGTTACTCAGAAAGATGAAACCTTAAGAAGGGTTATTTTGCAGAACTACATACCTGATGTTTTTATATTTTAGGCAGATTTGTCCCAATTTAACCCATCTTCTATAGAACTGTTTTTCTCGTCAGGCAATGCTGAGCAAAGCCTCTTCACAATAATGTTGGTGGTTTTTTCAGATGGGTCACCAATCAACCATCATAGGATTTATTGGAGGACTTGAAATTTTGATCCCTCAAGAACAGAGGAAATAAAGGACCACATGTGCAGAGCTGACTGAGACTAGAGCTAAATACAGGGTATTTAGCTCTGGTTCATCCAGGTGCGCAGAGGACATTGTTCAAAACTCGATACTTGAACTATTTACCCATTGGCATGACCTTGGGTTACGGTTGTATTTCATAAGATGTTGCAATACCATCGAGTGTAAATGTAAGAAGAAACAGTGTAGGCTGTTGTGTGAGGGTAAATGTTGTAATTTTGTAGTGTTCTTGGTGTAGTAGTGTTCTGCAGCTCTGTGTGTAGAGCGAAGAAAAGCTGCAGAGGCTAGGATCATGGTGGTGCCAACCCCCAAATTTTTAAAGAGTAAGAATCCTCGTTGGTATGACAGGTACTACTTAATTTTACCTGCTTCTGTAAGTTGTGTGGTCTATTCACAGTGCTATAAAAACAAACATTCCCTATGTGTAAGTAATAATTAGTTTTCTTTACAAACATCATGGCCACCACATTTTTTTTTTATACTGTTCTGAATGCCTTGGCATGACACCCATTTAAGTGAATATCTATTTTTATATTAAATTCCTTTTATTTCAGAGAGTCTCTTACAAGTAAATAACCAAATTATCCTTCCAAATTCACTTTCTATAGCCACATTAGAGTCGTTAACCAGTACATGCTAAGTTTGTTATATTACCAGTATCATGTACTCTTTAATTCTCAATAATGTTTGAAAAATACCATGATGGAATGACATGCATAATAAAATTATGCTAAAATAAATTCTGTGAAAGAAATAAAGATTAAAATACGGGCTCTATCTCAGTCATTTTATGCAATTAACACTCAGAACCTCCTACAAATAATTCCCTCTGGCAGTCTGTACATAAATATTGTCAAATTTTTCTTATTTTTTTTAAGTTATTTTTTCATACATTGAATTTTAAAAAACCAAAATTATTTTTACCATTTTATGTAAAAACATACCAATAAAACAGTATATAAAAACATAAATATATGTTACTTGTAATGGTAGAAAATGTACCATTTTTATGCATTAGATTAAATATCATACTTTCTTTAGAAAATTGATTGTTACTTTCATGATGAATAAATAATTTAATTAATAGAATTAAATACTTTAGGGGCGATGAGCAGAATTCAAAAAAAAAAAAAAATAAGCATTATCAGCTATCTTTTGAATTAAGTTTCACACAGTTTATCATGAGTAAATTTAAAAAAATTAAAATAATAAGTAGTTATTTTATATTGCATCATCAGATTTCTTCTTTGTGTAATCAAGTTTCTATATTTGCTTTACAGTCGCATTACTAATTATTTCTTTGGAGGTTAATAAATTAGCAAACTTAATATTTTCATCACTGATTTTGGAAAAGCATCTTGAGGATGTTAAACCAGAATCAGTAAGTATTTTGATAATCTATCAGTGTTAAACATAACACCTTTGAATTCTTTGAGGATTTGAAACTGAACAAAAAATATTGTACATCATTGGTTTATAATCTTAAATGGAGGTCATGTCAAGAAATGTGTAACTTTGAAAAAAAAATTGAATAATGACATGAAAAATGTTCATACATAGCAGTAAAAATCAAAATGTGGGAAAGAGATGTGAAATGTGTCCAACTTAGTGAAAATATGATGCCAATGGATAAGCAAGCAATAAAAATATTTTGTTTTAAGCTATAATTATAAAATAAGTTTTTTTAAAATAGCAGCTTTTTATATTTAGTCTTTGCATTACTTTGTATACTTTGCTTTGTTATATGACAGATGAGAGTTGTTTTTTTAGAGTGTTTTTTCTGTTTAGTGTGTGTTTTGTTTAAAGTGTGATATCAGTATAACTATGATTCAATCTCAGAAGCTTCAGATTGAAAAACAAAAATGACACTACTAATCCTGAATAGAGATTAAAATAATAATAAAATCTATCATCAAATTTACTAGTGTACATTTACGTTTTTTTTTTAAATAATGGTCATGTTTAGATCTTTTATTATCCTTTATAAATCTAATATTTATTAAATTAAAACATAATCATGTAAAAGGTGTACTAAGAAGTCTCATTGCATTTAAAATCCATCAGTTGATAATTAGTAAAAATAAAAAACAAGTAAATATTGTTCACTCACCCATGTTCTGTCTGTGAGTATTTTTCCAGTGTCCTTATCATATACAAGTAATTCAGTCAGATAATAACCCAGCCCCATTACAAATGCACCTTCAACTTGACCAATATCTACTTGAGGACTTAAACTCTGCCCAGCATCTTCAACCAAATCCACACGAAGTATCTGATTATAAAGACAAAATCAAATAATTATAGAAAAACAAAAATATAGTTATAACAAGTTTAATACATCTCAGAATCAAATCTTTTACATCACAAATTTATTCACAGACAAATTCACTAAGTAAATAATGAAATATTTGAACAGTGTATGTCTCATTATATAAACTGAAGACCTATAATATGATCCTCTTGCCTGTTCACTCCACATGATCAGCATTTAATAATAATAAAGTTATTGTTATATATCATTTAGTCTTTAAGTACCATTCATATACTGAAAAACACTCTAAGAATGCCAATTACCTCTCCATTATCAGTATAGTTAATTCAGTTAAACTTTATGAGAATTGTATTTACAGCATAAGTCCAATTTCTTAATCATTATGACATCTATATCTTTACTTTAAAGATGAAAAGTACATTAAATACTACCATACTGAAAAGTATGAATACAGCAAAATTAATATTAACTTTCTTTGGATAGCCTTTTACTTTTTATTAACCTTTTATATTCTTTACAATTCCATAATACTCTCACCGCCAAGTGAATGCTGAGTGATCAATACTAGATTGTCTGATACTACACAATTAGTGAAGGCAGACTACAAACAATCCTCTTTATTCCTGCTCAGCACAGTCAATGCCTGAAATTTATTAAGTACAGGACTGACAAATAATTGCTTTGTTGAAATTACAATACAGCTGGGAATCAAGCAGAAGCTGACACTTGTGTTACGATGAGTCATTTCAGAAATAATAAACTGAATCTTGCCGACAACAGGATGTCAGGAATGCATTTTATTAACTGCCTATAGGGAACTCAAGGAAGCTTAACAAGTATATGTCAAAGTGTTGGGCTAATTATTTTTTCTTCTATTAATACTGTGAAGAATAGCATTGCATTGGGCTCATTGTCGTTGATTCAACTCTACAATGACTGATGATGGTGGGATGAATGTGTTTAGAGCTATCTTTATAAAGTATAGATGTAGGATCCATGTTATTTACAATATTATAACATTCTTGTAGTAAGATAACAGGATTCATTTACATTTTATGATACTGACAAAGACTAAAACAATAATTTACAGGAGAAGGCTGCAAAGGAAGGTAATAATATTGAATCAGTGTGAAAACTGCAGGTAACTGTATAATTGTTAATAAGAAAAGGCGCTGAGTTCTGTTGCTTAGTACATCTCAAGTGTCTGCGTATCAATTAATAAGCAGGTTGGAAAACCCACCACATCAAAGTTTGATGATTTGGTTACGCTTTAATGCAAGCTAGATAAGAGCAGTTTTTTTGGTTTTGTTTATACCAAAGAGATAGCTCACCGCTATCCACTAGCAGACTTACCGCAGGGGGTTAACAAAAAGTACCCGTAGCAAGACAGACAAATAAATGATAGACTACATCGAGCACCCTAAAAGCAGTATGTTGTTACCTCAACACCATTCTTCTTCCTCAAAATCCACAGTACATAAGTGACTAACTGTGGTGATAACTCTTCTATACACATCACCCTCATTCACCCTCTGAAGTAATACCTTACGGTAGTTCCGGAGGCTAAACAGATAAAGAGAAAGGTGATAACTCTTCTGATATTTCTGATAATTCTGATAATTCAATATTAGCCAAGTGACGGCAAAAGATTACCTCTCTGTTGAAATATAGTGAATTATGGGACTGTACTATAACTTAGATCTTACCTATGTATTTAAGACGGGCTGAGCTGCAGAATCTGCTCATTATAAATTACCTCAATCAGCAGGTTGCTACTCCTAAGTTTTTTAATAGATTTTGGAGAGCACAAGCTGTTATGATGTACTTATTTATTAGAAAGGAAGAAATCTTACCAAAGAAAGAAACCTTTCTCTTTACATTTCACTACAAAAACCTGTGCAATTGAAAATTTAGCACTTTCTGTCACATTTCTTGTTTCTTTATCCACATATTTGTCTGACAAGATCAATTGAAGTCTATTTAAATGCCTGTAGTTTTAGTTTTGCAAGCAAACAAACAACCACCAAAAAATTATTATTTGGAACTGAAATTTTCTCAAGAACTGGTGATTAAACAGACAACTCAAGCAATATGCTCATGTGCTAAACCAAGGGTTGCATGTAACTGAGTTCAGCCTGGTGCCCAGTGGACATCTTTGAGGTTCACTACATGGAGCCATCCGCTCATCCATAGTCTTCACTAAGGGTTACATTTGCAGTTTATAAGGTGTCACAACACTACAAAACTACCAAGTGTAATTGTAAGAAAGAACAGTGTAAAATGATATGTTGCTGTGTAAGAGTATATGTTGTAATTTGCACAGTGTTCTTTAGGTGATGTAACAGTTTCCACTACTTGGTGTACAGTATGAAGAAAAGCTGCATAGGCTGGCGCTGAGGACACCAACTCCTAAATTCTTAAAAGTGTAAGACTTCCCATCGAGATTATTTTGAATATATGACTTTTTGAAACCTCTCCATTATTTTACCAATACTTTATATACAAAACCCATCACTGCTCATATAGTTATACATAAAAATCCGATCCAATTATATAACATCAACATGTAACTATTTTATAAAATGTTACATAGCTTGTACACATTTTCTTCTCTGCTGAAAATTATGTAGGAATCAGTTACAATAAATTAGTTGTTGTAAATCACAGAAAAGATGTTTCTACACTCCCATAATTGTAGACAAAAAAATAAATAATGTTATTATACATTAATGAATCAAAATCACCAACATTTTCAGGAAAGAAGATTTGAAAATTGTATTTCAAATCATGAAACAGAAAAATCATCTGATGTATTAATAAAAAACACACTGAGTAAAATAACAATTCATGAGTAACATTAAACATGAATGATAAATCTAGATACTAAAATGAGAAACTGAACATACATTTACTCAAAGACATAAAAAATTAAGTGCTGTACATAACATCAGAATCAACCACTGCAAATGTCTTATACTAAGTGGGTTTATGAAACTACAGTTTCAGTAATATTACTTGTTTCTGACAGATTAGAGAAAGAGTAGGAGTTGACTAACTAAACAGGGGAAAACTGTAAGAGATATTCACCAATAGTAGATTGAATAAAATGCCAGATAGAATATATACTACATACACTCAATATACTACATTATGCTATATATATATATATATATATATATATATATATATACTATATATACAGATAGATTGAGTATACTAATATCAGCAATAACATCTGAAAGTAGACCATTGGAAAGAAGTAGATAGCTCTTCTGTATAGATCATAAAACAAAATGCAGTATTACACTTCTAAAAAATATCAATACTTAGCTATAATTTATTGTATATTGAGACCAGTATAAACTCTTCTTTTTTTTTTTTGTCTTCAGTCATTTGACTGGTTTGATGCAGCTTTCCAAGATTCCCTATCCAGTGCCAGTCGTTTCAT